>VZRM01005057.1:126071-150367 GCA_013397955.1 Grantiella picta | reverse complement strand
CTCGGCAGCTCAAAAGTCATCTGCTATTGGTTTCCGGTTCTAGTTGTGGTTGTTATTATTGTTATTGCTTGTATATAGATTCTAGTAAAGAACTGTTATTCCCTTTTCCACACCTTTGCCTGAAAGCCCTTGATTTTTAAAATTAAATAATTCGGAGGGAGGGGAAAATCACATTCTCTGTCCTAAGGGAGGGTTCAACCTCTCTTAGCAGACACCTGTCTTTCAAACCGAGACAGGTGGGCAGGGGTCTGTCAGGACATTGGAACTGATAGGGGCTTGGACCTCTTCCTCTGCAACAGTGAGGGGAAGAGCAGAAATACTGCTAACACATAACCCTGTCACTGGGGAGGTGACACTGCATGGGGCTGAGATCCTCTGCACAGACAGAATTGCCAGCACTTTGCCCACATTTGCAAGCTTTGCTTGCTGTCTGCTTAGTTCTTAACAAAGCCGTATTCATTCTTTTAAAAAATCCTTTACTTGCTTTAATAAAGACCATAGTTCCACACTCTGTTGGCAGATAAGTACTTAAGGAAACACAAGAAACAGGCAGGCTCATCCAAACTTTTAATAGATTTCAAGAATACATAAAGCAGTTGCCAGTTGGCACGGATGTGGCAAAGTAATGCAGCATCATATTTCCTTACCCTGTTTCACTGTGCACTGTCGCTTGCCACACAAAGCTCCAGGCACACAAAGCCCTTGCAATGCCTACCTCTTCTGGACTGCTCCCAATGATGACAGATGAGCTGTTGAGTTGTCTGTGCCAGGCCTGCAAACTGATGGTGCTCTAAGCCCATGCCAATGAAAGCTCTTTGTGGTATCCTTGTAAATGTTGTGCCATTTACCTCCCACCCCACTACTTTGAAGAACACCAGGCTTCCTGGCACCTCAGCTGGGTTACAGGTAGTGTCCATTTTGCTTTCAGTTTGCCTAAAACTGGTTCTGCATCCATTAAGCAGAAGATCAGTGCACAACTGAGCCATCTCCTGCCAGGTGCTCTCATAGCAGGGAATGGCCTCATAAACCAGACTAGTAGAGGGTACATTGACCCCCCCTCCCCCCCCCCCCCCAAATAACAGCAGGTACTCGTATTTTTAAAGGCAAAAAGATGCTTTCATATTCAAATAGATCTGGGCCACATAGTACCATGCACGCTGCCAAGGTATCCCACAGTGGTGCTCACAAAGTCTGTGTCTATAATAATAAATTAGATGTGCCTAGGTATGCTCCCAGGTGTTGGGGCCAACTGGCATTGAGTGGCTTACATCTATGTTAATAAATTGCCTCATCCTCCCAAGCAGGGTTGCTGCAAGCAAACCACCCACACTGCTCTGGCTGTGCTCAGGCATTGCTCAGAAATGTGCTCGCTGCCATGGCCAGGCGTGGGCCAGGGATGGCTCTAATGGTTTACTAGGAGAGAGACTGGGAGCCATGCTGGGCATGCTGGGCACGCTTGAATTTGCTCACACAGGAGCAGCTGATTTTGCCCACCTGGTCAAATAAGCCATTCTCAATGGTGTTACTCTTTCACATGGTTTTGTCCACAGAGTCTCTGTAGTGGGTCTCTGTAGTGGTGTTGGTGTGAATTATTAAAGTCCTGAATCTGTGTGGTAACATGAAATAAGTTATCTACTTATTCCATTATTGGAATAAGTAGATAATTTCAGTACTACAGTAGTAGAGACAGGATGAGTGTCAATAAAATGAAAGGTTATAGATTTGAGAAAAACATACCCCATGTGACAGCAGGGGCCTTTACTGTTGCCATACAGAGAGGAAGGCATGTGATTACAGACTGGAGAATGAACCACCACGAGGGGCAATCATGTGAAAAGTAAATGTGCTTGCAGGACATGTCTGCAGCAACAGGGTGTCCTGAAAAGTCCTGACTGCTGGGCTGGTCACTGGCTGGGAGAGCACATTGTAGTGGCAGGAAGGGCAGAGGAAGGGGCAGTCTCTCCTGTGAGAGAAGGCTGGTGACTCTTAACTTGGCCATCCTCATAACAGTGGAGAGTAGGAGGCATATCTCACTTGTGGTTGTCTGTAATTGTACAACGGAGGTGAAGCAAGAACACTTTGGAAAAGGAACAGTTGGCACAAGCCAACATTTGCATGCTAGATATAAATACTGGTAGGCTGAGAATTAAAAAATATTCCTCTTCTCTAAACCAGTCCACTCTGGAGTATCTATTCAAGTAAAGCAAGAATGACATGAAGGAAGGGATTTTTACGCAGTGCTACTTGAGATCAAAAGAACAACATGACATACTCGCCTGTGAGGGCAGAGAACAGGGCCTGGTAATCCACATTGCCACTGCAAACCTTTTGTCCTACAGTGGAGAAGCAGCAGTCTGAGCTTAAGCATGTCCTTGTCCCTGTGACCTGGGGAATGCAGAGGGCACCCAGAGAGGCTGCAGCCTGCGTCAGCAGTCTCAATGCATTCTCCTAAATGGCCTCAGTATCATGGCATGCCCCACCTTCTGCTGTCCTCTAAGGATCTTTGCCAAGTTTCATATCCTTCATTTGCATAACTGAGAAGTTTTTCTGTTTACTGCCCTATGTGATTAAATTCATTGGTGGAAAATGTGGAGAGCTCACAGCTGGAGTGCATTAGTTTGCCATGTCAGAAGGCTGAGAAGTAACAGACAAACTGCACCGTAGGAGTAGGGACACCAGAATATGATCCCCAAAATCTGACATGCCTGCCCTGCATTACAGTAGCAGCAGCTTGGACCTGAGGGCTGGTTGTGGTCGGGAATAAGGACTCCTGTAGGCTGCTTGGCTAATTTGGTTGCTTGGCTAATTTGGTTGCAGGGAAGATCCTACATGACAGCTGCAAGGAGACTCTGCTGGCAGTCAAGCTCATGCCAGTATCGTGTGGAATCACTACAAGAAAAGCAAGCAGGAAAAATGCCTGCCCCAGTGGTCATCTCTCCCCATCAGAAAAGACCAAGTGTGTCTGAAGGCATAATTAAAAACCATCAACTAACCAGCAAAACCCTGAGGCTTGTCAGTATGAAATGAAGTATCATTAATTGATACAAATAGTTTGTTAAGGAGTGACTCACTTGTCATGGCTTGCACAATGCCTTCAATTAGAAAAATCCTTCAAGACAGAATAAAACCATTTGCTGTAGTTGTGGAGGAGTCTCTGGAACAAGCTGCACATATGCTTTCTAGCTCTGGTTGCTGCCTGCCAGAGCAAGGCTTTTATTATTTCTTTTCTGGTACTAGAACGGATCTGAAGTGAGCAACCACCACAGTTGGTGACTGATGCCAGTTCTGGCAAAGAGGGATGTGCAGAGCTCTGACAACAGAATCAGGGATGCATTGATTGAAACTCTCTTTGCTGACACTGATAGCAACACAGACTTTTCCAGAGCAGCATCCAAAGTGGTCCTGCAGAGAAAGAGAGGGAATGGCACTGCCTGGAGCAGAGACATCTCAGCTAGCCAGGCAGTGTTGCACTGTAGGGGTTCTATTCCCTCGTGTGCAGCAAGGACAGTGGGGCATGGCCAGTAATGGTGACAGGCTCAGCTGCAGCCCAGGACCACCAGATATGTCTGTATTGAGACAGCTGGGGTAAGGAAGGAAGTCACACCAGGTAGGGGGCTGAGCACAGGCACACCTCAGCTCAGGAGTGAGACTAGCAAGTACTCGCTAAGTAAGGAGAAGTAACAGACAGAGACTACTTCTAAAAATGTTTCATTACAATCCAACTGAAAACGAAGATTTTTAAGTTGTGAATTGAGCAGGCAGCCAGCCTTAGTCATAGGTATCTGTTTCAGAAGGGACAAAATACTGCTCAAGCACCTCATTAATCCTGAGCTTCACTCCAAGAGGAAAGTCTGATACTGAGGACAGCGAATTTTTTTTCACGCACTCCTGCTTCAACTTCCAGGTCTGACAGCCAGATGTGCATCCTGGAGGACTCTACTAACCAACAATCTTTTATCATTTCAGTAATATGCCTGACTTTTTTTGCAGGTGAATCTTTCAGGTCTGTAACCTAGCTGCTTCATTAGTTTTTCTCTGAGAGGTGAAGCCTGCTGGTGGTGGCTCTGGTCAGTCACTGCTTTCTGCAGGAAGCAGGTAATTTGACTTTGAAGACTGCTCCAAACACGCAAAAAATGTTCAACTAATATAAAACTAGAAGTTTTAAAACTTCTTTTGGTGGTACACTGGATGGAGGCAGATAGTAATGTAAATTTTGTGAATGATTAAGGCAGGTGTTTGCATGAGATTCTGCTGTTATCACCAGGTTGTCCCCACTATGAACATGCATACATTCGTCATCAATCTGGAACCTGCCGCTGCCCCTCTTTAACTGCTAAGATAGTTTCCAGAACAGCTCTCTTTTACTGCCTGTGACAGATTGCTTTCTGTTTCCCAGCAGTATCAGCTGGGCCTGAAGAAAGAGAATGGGGAAGAGCAGAATGACTGAGGATATGGGCTCCCAGACTAGTTTCCCAATGGCAAGGCTGTGATAAGTAGTTCCCTCTTCTCCTTCTCAATCGTAGCCCCACCATCCCCTCAGCAGTGTCACCACAGGTCCCAGTGGACCAGATGGACAGATGGACCAGGGAAATGATCAGCATTAAAATATAAACTTTTCCTATTGAGACCATTTTGGCCACACCAGTTCACAGTGCCCAACTTGATAGCGTGACCAAGGCTGCCTTTACCAGTCAGTGCACACCCACAGGTCCCTACTCTGCTGTCCTGCCCAGCTGTGCCATCCTCTTCCCAGCCAAGCCCTGCACCCTCACCCCTTCCTTCCCTTCTCTGGCAGCAGGGGAGCATCAGTGGGCTCTGGGCTGAGCCAGCCCTGCTGCCACCAGTGGGAAGGAGCAAGCAAGGTCCATCCCCTACTTTCCATTCTGCCAAAGAGGGATGGGAAGTCCTGCAAAGACCATGAGTTTAATGAAGGTTATGCTGACATTTGGTTTAGACCCCTCAAGTGAGACAAATAGTGCAGTTTTATGGCAGTTTAAGGTGAAAGGTGGGAGGGAAAAGGTTTTACTTTCCCCTTGCTCACTGCCACTCCTGTGCTGTGGGTACCCACAGATCTGACACAGGGGTAAAAAATGTCTGTTTAGATGTGGCAGGAATTATGCAGAATATCCGTGACTGTGCAATAAATTACAGATATCCATCATAGATCAGTTCTGGATAACGTGCACAGCATAATGAAATGGTTCTCAGATTTCTGCTTTGCTGATTGTAGGAAATCAGAGATAACATATCAGGGCTCAATATATTCACTTGATCTTGTTCGGGTGAGGTCAAACTACCATTGCTGGGCAGGAGCAATTACTGCTGCAAAGAGAAAACTCATTTCCACCTACAGAGCTCTGTGTTGTTGCAAGTTAAGATGAAGGTTTGAACTTAAATTGAACATACCAGTAAGAAATGTGTTAATATAAATCAGTCCTCATAAGCCAAATACAAATTATAACAGCAGTCATTAAAGCAACTCAGAGTACAAAAATATTACAGCTATGAAACCACATGTTGTAATTACTGGTGTTATCTCAGTGTTTTATATTCAAAGTTCTCTGTTCTGAATACTATTAATGAATATTGATTTGCAGAACAGAAAAAGAACTTCTCAATATTAAAAATGGTTTAGCTGTATTTAAACCGAGACAGTTCCTTTATTTTCTTTCATTTTTTTTCTGCCTTGGCTGTATCATTCAACCCCCATCTAACAGCAGCTGTGATTTATTTTTAGCTTTTCTTCTTTGCATATTTAAAAGGGTGTTTCCGTATGGTGTGAAGCATAAGCTAGTGTAGCAATTAACTGGCAAAGAGACTGAGCTTTACAATTGCAAGTAAGTCAGAAAATAATTTTTGCTGTGAATCAAAGACATCTACACAAAGTGAACAGTACGCCTCTACTGTACACATATACTTTAGATCTCTTCATTCAGTGGGCCCAGTGGAGTATACAAACTGAATTCAAAAGAAGACATCTAGCAGTGAGTTTAAATGCCTATAACACCAAAATATTGGCCATGCTGTAGAGTTGTCTTTTTAATTCATATTATATAAATCAAATATTGCAGAAATCAGCAATATCCTTTCAGAAGCATTACCCTGTACATCTAATGGAGATGATCTAAAGGCTACATTTGCATCTAAACACAATAATCCATGCAGAAAATATCTGGTTTTTATTTATAAATTGCAATGAACATTCCTTTTTCTACTCAGAATGGTTCTCTTTAAAGAAAAGGAAGCTTTGTCTTCCAAGAGATGATGAACAACTGATTTCATATTGTTTGGATAAGGTACAGTGATCCTGTCAGTCAAGACAAGTTACACATAAGGAGTTGAAAGACTGAGACTACATAAATGGCTTTGCCCTGCCATTTTCAACTAGAGAAGCAGCCTCCAGTAAATAAATGATCTGGGTACAGAGCAAACTCCTTTTACACTGCATCTTAATTAAGAATTAATTAACAAGTCCTCATAAAGAAATTATTGATTCCTGGATCTTCTATGCTTTTCTGTTGTATTATTTTAAACAAATGTCTGGGGTTTCAGCCCTAAAAGACACAAAAAGCATTTACAACCACAGAGCATCCTGATCTCTTATTTGTGCACATTAGAATTTTAACAATATAAATCAGTGTTTGTTTGGGGTTTTTTCCATGGATATAAAACCTCTCAGACTTCTCTGTCTGGTAGTTCTCTTTCAGGCAGTTAGTTTCTGACCTCAGTGGCTTCATCAGCAGTGATGGGGAGGAAGGGCTTTGCTTCCCTATTCTGTTGTGCTTATTTATGGTGGTTTAATGGTTTAACCCGGCAGGCAGCCAAATACCTCCCAGCTGCTCACTCACTCCCCACCAGTGAGATGGGGGAGAGAAAGAAATAAAGGTAAAACTTGTGGGTTGAGATGAACAGTTTAATAGAACAGAAAAGGAAGGGAAAGTAGCAATAATGATAAAAGAATATTTATAAAAGATAAAAGAATGATACAAACGAAATGATGCACAATGCAAATGCTCACCCCCCACTGTAACAATGCCCAGCCAGTCCTCAAGCAGGGGGCTGTCCCCAGCCAAGTCCCTCCTGTTTTATCACTCAGCATGATGCCATATGGTATGGAATGTCCTTCTGGCCAGCTGGGGTCATGTGTCCCAGCTTCTTCTGCCCCACAGTCTCCTTGCTGTCAGGGCAGTATGAGACGCTGAAAAGTCCTTGACTTAGTGTAAGCACTGCTCAGCAACAACCAAAACATCAGTGTGTCATCAACATTATTCTCATCCAAAATCCAAAACACAGCACTCTTTCAACTACTAAGAAGAAAATTAACTCTATCCCAGCCTAAACCAGGATAACTAGCACTCAAAAGTAGTTGAGCTTCTTCTCAAGGCAGACCAAGATTGCTCTACGTCTCCTTCAACCCTTTCCAAACAGGGCACCCCTTTACACAGCCAATTAATAAAACAGCAGTGGAGCCTGCAGAGACTCAGCCAGACACAGAAACCTGCCTTCCACTCGAGCTCCCTGAGCCCTCAGCTATCACTTCTGCTTGGCCCCTCTCCAGGCTGAATTAGATGCACCCAGCAGGGACACACTGCACCCTGCCAGAGCCTCTTCGTTTCTGTCTAGCTCAGAAAGGGACAGAAAAGCCAGCTGTCTTCAGTGTGTAAAAATTAGGGACATCTTGGGGAAAGACCTCAGTAAATACTGGTTTTTAAACAATTGCCTACCATCATAGTAAATCTCTGGCATGTGGGATAGACTCTAATTCCTTCACCGTTTGCAGCCACTCCTCTTTTCCTGTTCTGAGTATGTCTGCATTGCAGTCACTGCCAGACTGGGATAAGCTCACTCAACTCCTGCTAACTGCTGCTGTAGCAGCAAAAACCTCTGTTATAAATTCTGCTTCAGCAGATTTCTGCATGGCTTTGTGTTTTAAACTATCCACAGTACAATTAGTCAGAACTTTTAAAAGTGGATACCTGTAGTCTATCAGCTGAGCTGAGAACCCAGGAATCCAGAGCATCAGTCCTTAGACGCAGGTATTTTATTTGGGCATCTAATTTATAAAAACCCAAACCAAACCACAAAAACCAAAACAGCACCAATACAATTTTGTGAATTTCTATCTTTGAAAAGGTAGCAATTATCTTTGGTAAGTTTATTCCCATGGCACATACTGCCTTTCTGCTTATCTCTGCTGAAATGCATTTTGCTAAACAAAACAAAGCTCACTAGTCCTTTTCCTCTCACTACTCAAATGCAGCATTCAGGGCCAGGTGAGGATATAGAGGAGGAGATTGCTACCATATTGCATGAGACAGGGGCTGGCAGGAGGACAAGAAGGAGGGGGATGCCACCTTGTTAGTAAAGCCAAGTCAAGTGCACATGCATCTTTGTACCAAGGTGGATGCTGCACATCAGCTAGTTCAGACATTCATATCATCAAATAACAATGGCCTGATGGACTAAAAACTTGTCTTCATGGGTGTCTGGTAGCAACTTGTGTTGCATGATGTAACTCACCACTTTTGCTCCTCAATTCAGATGGCCAAGCACAGCAATCTATAGTTTTTTTGAGGAAAAGGGGAACCATATTCTTCTGCTCCTCTCCCAACCAACATCTCTCATGTAGTATCTGTGCCACTGGTACTTACCTGCTGTTGTTATGTACTGATGGGCTTGCTAAGGAAATGAAACCTCTGCGCTGTTGAAAAAGCTTCTTTGTTCATTCCCAGGTGATTAATTGTTTACATGGTCATCAAATTGCCCTCTGACTGTGTGACAGGAAAATAAGTCCTGATGATAAAGCACATTGTCAAAACTGTCCTCATGTAGTTTTAATTACTTTGGGTGTTGCAGCAGACAATTATTCCACATATATTTTATTGCCGGTCAAGATGTACACATAAAATTAATTTATTCAAAATGGAATACACTGCTTTTGTTAAGAAGTGTGCTTTTATGATTAAAGGAGGGAAGTAATTTATGAATGACAGCTGGAATGTAGTATTGAATAGTAATGTGCGGAGCATGCTAGTTACTGAAAATTGGAAAAATATTTTGATCATCTCTTTGCATCTAGGTGGTGTCACTGTCAGGAGTTATTATTCCATCCTTGCAGTCATGAACTTAATATGCAAAAACTTAATTACTGTCTTGTTATACAGTTTCATCCATGGAAGAGCCCTGCCTGTGCTAGTATAATAAGAAAAGCGTATATTTCATTATTTCCATCCATGACTTAGTCTGCAAAGGTAAAAATGGCACTAGTTCTCTGTCTACTATGCTACCCACAAAAAAAACCCCTAACACAGAGATGCCAAAAACCCCACCCATGTCAGAATAGACATATCATCTTACCACCCGCTAGAGCACAGTCTCTTCACGGTGAGAAGTAGGTTGGACCCAAACCACTTCTGTCTTTGTTGGGTTTTTCATCTTTCAGCCTCAAAAGGAAAATTTGAAGGTAGTGTCTTTCAAATATCTCCCTGGACTTAAGACGTAAACTTCTGGTGTCAGTACATAATCATATCATAAACTATGTAAAAGTACAGCTTCTTTGATGTTTCTCTCTGCTGGGGGACTGCGGGCAGCAGCGGCCTCACAAAACGAGGTCTCCCCGGCACGTATCTCCACCAAGTCCAGGCCGGGCAGCCCCCGGGGTGCGCTTAGCGTGAGTCTCCGGCCACAGAAATTCTAGCAGGAAATTAGTGGGACGAAAGAATGAACCTGGACTCATCTCTGTTCTGGCAGGGAGGTTTATTTGGGGTAATGGGGAGAGGGGTTGCAGGGGAGGAGAAGGGGGGAAGGAAAGACAGGGATAGGGTAGGGGCTGCCAGCACGGGGATAAGACCAGCCCCTCCCAGACCCAGGCGCTGGCTTTTAAGGGGAAAGGAAGGGGGCGGGAGCTGGCTCTCTAAGAGCCAGTCCCAGGAGAAGGAAGGAAAGATTGGCAAAAGGGGTACACACCAATAGGTTTTCGGGTACAGCAGAGCATATTTCAAAATGAACCAATAGTATACAGAGCAGGGGAACAAAGGGAACACATGGAGATCTGAAAATTGCATTACTACACTTCTTTACATGGTATGGACACAGGATCTCCAGCACCAGCTAGTTTGCTGTACAAATCATTCTTACTGCTTGATATGACAGTCTATAGCACATGGACAAGTCAGCAGCAAACCACTGAAATCTGCTGTGCTTGCATGACTAAGAGGAGAAACAGAAATTGATAAAAAAGAGCCCTTATCTTCAGAGTGAGAAAACCCACAAGCACCACTATCCACCCTCACCCCCATCTGCCACCAAGCCTGGTGAAACTGCCTGCACTGGCTGCTTCTGTTCCCTCCCTGGAGGTGTTTGTTGATGGTTACCACCACCAGCACCCACCTGTGCCTCTGCTGTGAGAACCACACCAAAAGCATTGAAAGAAAGGAAGACAGAAGTGACACTGCTCGAGTAGGAACTCTAGAAACAGAGGCCAGAAAACAGTGCTGCAATTAAATTTCACTGAATGTTTCTCAAGATAAGGTAACCTACAAGGACTAGCCCAGAAAACACAATGCTAAATCCATTTAGCTCTCGATCACTTACATTTACATAATGAAATTATTGGTATATTTCTCCTCAGTGACCTGGTTTTGGATTATTATCACTTTGAATTCTTTTGTACCTAAATTTATAAGAGCAAGTCAGAACGTCAGGCTTTTCCTACACAGTTAGGATATGATTTGCCTATAACCAGAGACATTCAGTTCCCTTGCTATTTACCCTCAATTTTAAATGTTTGCAAAATTGCAGTCAGCTTAAATACATTTTGAATTACATAGCTGTGTAATTCAACTATACAATGTGTTAGAAGGGCGCCTTTAAAACAGTTGAGTAAATTTTAAAAATATGCGCATTTTCTTTCAAGCTTTTCCCATTCCTCTCAAAAGTCCAGAGTGCCATGACCTCAGGAGAAAGAATGCTTGATGGATGAAGTAGAACCATCTTGATTTGTACTAGCTGGGTAGCCAAACTGGCAACACTGATGCTGAACTGCTCCCAGACAACTAAATGCACAAGTTTCCTAAAGGTGTTGCAGATGTTCTATCCCTAGAACTGTTCAAGACCTGGTTGGATGAAGCTCTGAGCAACCTGGTCTAGTCCCTGTCCACATCAGGGGGCTTGGAACGAGATGATCTTAAATACCTTCCAATACAAACCATTTTATTATTCTATGCAACCATCAGCTGCCAGAGCACAATCTGGTGTGGTGGAACAGCTTCCCTGTACTGAATGCAAGGCTGCAGCAGCTCCTTAGAGTACATGCAGGGTAGATGAGGTTTAGCAAAGATGATTTACCAGTGACACTATGCAGGGGTTCACACTTGCAGACAGTGATCTGATGAAACTATAAAAAAACAGGAAGCTCTGGTGAGCAGGCAGCTGTTATGGGGTAAAAGACTTTTTAAAGCACACAGGCAAGGTAAAGATCCGTTAGATCCCCCTCCCAGCAACAATGTTAAACTCTAGGTGTTGATGGTCACCTCACCGTGGAAGAATTCCCGGGAAGAATTGTGGAGAAAATCTCATGAGTGAAATACATTTTGTCACTGAATCGCTGATCTCTGCAAATACACAGGGTTTCCTGCTTGATACCTTGAATTAGATGGATGAAAGAGCAACAAAGATAGTATTTACACATATTTAGCTTCATGTTCAGGGCTTCATAAGACTAATATTCTCACCTAAAGTCAGTAATACTACATAACTGGTTGGATGCTTCTCCCAGGTGCTGCATCCACCAGCTGATATTGTGGCTATTTGTGTAAAATCCCTCCCATAACACACAAAACCCCATTGTCTGATGCTATTCATTCTGGTAACCATTCCCAGTCAACCAGACAAGTGTCAATCAAACTAATGCCTCTCAACATAAAGACAATCTGTCGAGGGTTGCAGGGTTTGAGTGAATTTAATTTAATTTATTAGAGTTAAAAGGAACCTTTGCCTCTGTGACAATGGGTGAGACAGTTTGTAATCATTCTCATTTAATTGATGAATGTAAACTTGGCACTTGACAATTAACCAGACGTATAAAGACACTAGGGATGAAATCCCAAGAGGATTTCACAAGCATCTACATGCTTCTAAGGTTTACTTTCCTATGGCAAATTCATCTGCAGCTTTTCTCATTCAGGCAAAGCTGGAGCCATTGAGCTGTGTCTCACAGAAACCAACATCCTCCACTCAAAGAAAAAATCTTGCTGTGAAGGAGAAGTCCCCAAGTCTCATCTCTGCTTTCAGTGTGACACTGGTGAAAATACACAGCCTGATGGCAGGCCTACGCAGGCCTACGATCCATGGACTTTCTGCAATTCATGTGGCTATGCACAAGTGAGGAATATGAAAGTATGCATGAGCCACAAAAAGACTACAATAAATGTATTATCTTACATAGGGCTGTTCTGAAGGAGAAATACTACTCTCTGGAAACACTTCTCTTTCCCACATATTTTCTAGTGCTGAAACTTAACTTCTTATTATAGTTTGTCCTTTATGGTTGCTTGATTTACCAACCCACTTTGATTAGCTTTTCACTGTTAATTAATACACATTTTCAACCCTTCTAATCACATATTGCTCAAGGGTGGTTATTCCAAAGTCATAGATTTTAAGTCCAGGGTGCATCATTGCAGACTTTAGCATAACTCTCTCAGATCTCACCCTTTAGCCTGGGAATGCAGTGCTGAACACCTCTCTGCTGACTGCATGAGAGAATTTTTTTAAGGAAGGAACTCTAATCCTGATTTAAAAATTTAATGTGAGAGAGAAGCTAACCACATCCTGTCATGAGCTGTTTCACTGGTCAAGATCTACATTTTATTTTTAGCTCAAACTTACCCAGCTCCAGCTTCCACCCATAAAGTCTTTGTTAGAACTTTGTTTTCTGAACTGTGTTATTTATAGCCTGTGACAGATCACTTCAGCTTCTCCTCATTTACAAGCTAATTAGATTTTTTTTTTATAGATATTTCTAGCTCTCTCACCCAAAAAAAAGCCCTGGAGGACAGCTGTGGTCTTCTCACTCATGCCTCTACCTCTCAGCAGTGTCATCTGATCTGCACAGAAGCTGCTTCTCTCCAGTGCAGTCCCCTCTTCATCAGGACTAAACCTTTCAAGGCTATCAGACTGTCACAGCCCTCAGCACAGCCTGCTCTGCTGATTGTCCCAGCAGCACCAGCAATGGCACTGGTTGCCATTTTCCCACTGCCTTTCTGATGCACAGCCTTTGAAGTCTGGATGTAATTTGTGTACTGTTGTGATTACTACTGTGTTTCTTCCTGTCATCTCCTGCTTACTGGAGCTTGTTGTTAGTTCTCTGAAGCCACACATCCCACCAGGAGCTCATGTTTACCCACCACCTAAGAGGTCATCAAGATCCTTTGTATAACCCCTCATCTCGCCATCAGTCCCCATCTGAGGCAACCTACAGTTACTTGGGTATTTCTATTTTTATTTTAAGTTATTGGCACATAATTTTTCTTTTTTCATCACATTACTTCAAGGGCTTTTAGGTCAATGGGAACTGTTCTGGGTGTGATTCCATGCAATATATGTGAGCTTAGCGTGCTTGTCCCTGCTGTGTTTTCCAGTGTCAGTTCAATCTAAAAAGGCTTTAACATAGTTTTAAGAGTTTACATGTTACATTATGTAATGCAATGTTTGCATTCATTCTGACGTATTTCAGATCTGCTCTCCCTCCTTCACTTCATTTCCCTACCCATTTCTCTGCCTGCAGCCTACGCTTTCTGTCTGCCAGCTATAAAGAGACTTCAGAATTTTAAAAATAGCTATTTAAAAGCAACAAACCAAGGCTGAAATGAAATACAGCAGGAAAGAACTGCTCTAGGGAAATTCACTAAGTCAGAATACACCAGGGCTTTCCTGCAGGGTTTTAACAGTGACTTTGTGTAGCTGCTTAGACCTAAATCTACACATTTAGCTGAACCATCACCATGAGAGGTTTGTCCTTTATCTGAGTACAGCTAATTGCAGATTTACTTTGGGAAGAAGAATTCCAGATATAAATTAATTTAAATGATGTTTTATTACATATTCTTCTGTACCATGAAATTTTATTTTCCCCTCATGAGAATTTATAGGCTAAATCTGGATTTAGACACCTCTGTTTGAACTAGCATGCTCAACAGATTTTGCCCCATGGTATTTAATGAAAATGTCATGAGGCCCTCCCCTTTGGAAATAACCAGTTGAGAAAAGATTAATGAAGATATATTTATGTCCACACTGTCCCCTGCAGTGAGGTTAGGAGGTATATTCATCATATACATCAGGATTAACTCCGTTTCTGCTGTAGCACTGCAGTTCTCTTGAAACTGTAAAGCTACTGACCTACTTTCCAGGTGGTTTGGTGAAAGTCACTACAAATCCTTCTGGCATTTCGGCACCATAAAACTGTAATGTTTTACAGTAATATGACACCCTCTGAAATGGCAAAAAATACAAAACTAAGTCCCAAAATGGAATTTGAATTCTCAATGTTGGGAAAAACAAGGATAGTTTTCATAACAAGTACACAAAGGGAATGAGCTGAAATGGAAATGCCCAACAGGAATTTGTCTCAAAGGGCAGTCTCTGCAACCTCAGATATGTTATAATCTTTGATGACCTTCTGCTGCTCTTCTTTTTGTAAAAAAGTTCCTGGAAGATTCCCCCTCCTTTTTTATTTCCTTCATGTGAAATACCAGCTCTGCTAAAACCGGGCTTATGTGTATATAGCATTACACCAGCTAAATGTTGCTCAGCACAGCCTATCTCAGTTGAATATACTAATTCTTGAAGTTAAAATACACCGGCTTTCTCCATAGCCCTTGCTCCCTGCTAAGGCAGCTTCTCAGGAAGGCAGTGTTGGAATATTTATCAGCCCAAGAGGAAGGTAAAAGCCCAGGACAGACATGTTTGGCACCTTCCACCACTGTTTGCCCCCCAAGCTGTAATCGTGGTAGATGGATGCTGTTAAACAAGGTGGAGCAGGGCACCAGGCCTGGAGACACAAGCTTCTCACTCCAAAACAAAGACAAAGCAATACCTGACTCTGATGCCAGCAGACAGAGATGTGTGAGCTTATATAAAGCAAATCCTTAATCGGTCTCTTAAACACAAGAAAGACTTCTCATAAATTAAACCCAACCAGATTATTATCTTAAGCTCTTAAAGGATTTGCTTCTGATTTCATAATATCAGCCTCAGTGAAAAGTGGAACAACAATTTCTGTATCTGCATTGGGAACTCCTGAAGTACGTTATTTTACAGCAGAATCTTGGACAGACATTGTAACTGCTGTTATCACTATCACTATATTGGAAAAATGATCTCCTGCATTGCTTTAGTCCTTTGAGGACTTGGTGATTAGAGAGCATGTTCCTGCTTCCCTGCACCAGCTGTACAAGGCCTGCCCCAGAAAACAGGGCATGAACATAACACCCAGGCAGTTCAAAGCCCACATTGATTTGCCTTGCCCAGTAATTACATTAACGTCTCTGTAGTATGGTTAGACAGTGCAGCCAGTGGGGAAGGGGAGGAAAAGGATCTAGTGAAGAAAAAAAGGACACAAGTGAGCAATTCAGCTGTTACATGGTAGTTTGACAGATACACAGGGAATTGCATATTGTTTTTTCATCAGCTCTTAAGATCTGTTCACCAGTTAGAGGAATTGAGGACAGTAAAATGATCACATTTTGAAAAATTACTGGGGCTCATTGATAGAAATGCTATGATAAGTCAAAAAGTGGTGGCACCAGCACAACATTGAGTAAGGGAGCAGAGTGTTTCAGCAAGGCTGTGGCTTGCTGCAGCTGGAAGGAAAGCCTCTGTCGCTGTGTCTCCATTGCTGTGGTTAGGACCAATAACTATGTGGAAGAGGGAAGGGTTTCTCTCCCTCTGCCACTCTTCCATTGTTTCCAGGCCCTGTCCAGACTGACACTGCATGGGAATTGATCTGCTGGTATAGGAGAGGCGTTAGGCAGGTAAGACAGAGGGGAACCACCATGGTATATGCCAGTTAGATTACAGGGTTATAGGAATTTCTCTGAGTTTTTCTTCTGTTGCCCTATCTTGTAGGTTAGAGATGGGGAGATCAGATTTTACTGTAGTCGAAACACCCACACAACACTCACTAAAAAGTATGCCAGAGGGTACCCCATGGAGCATGTATATGGTGGCAAAGGCAGGAGCAGGCTATGCAGTCTGCAAGACCTAAAAGAAAACAGTGTCTGAAGATGTCAGAAAAAAAAGGGGTTGCATTCCAGGAATGTTCCAGCCAACACAGGACAACTGATCCTCCTCTAAGAGGTCCCTTGGAAATGAGTCAATATTAACCAAGAAAATAACTTGGCTTATTTTTTTTTATATTTGTTACAAAAAGTAAAAAAAAATAAAAAAGGTAGCAGACATTTTTGAGAGTGAATGTTGCATACTGATATAGGGTAATATCTGACAGTAGTTTAAAGACACTTCAGAAAATTGAGGATTAAATGTCTTTCCTAACATTAACATTGTACTAAGTCAAAAGCTTTACTCTTCCTGAATGTGAAATAGCTTTAGCTATATTACTGAGCAGATAGCCTTTGAAACAGAAAGACCCTTTTATCAAAAAGGAAATAGTTCCTGAGTTTGCCTGAGGCATGCGTCCTTCCACAAGATTTAAAAAGGTGGGAAAAGAAAGCAGAAAAATAATTAATCTAACTTATTTTAAAACATATATATTACATTTTTGCATTTCAAATAATGACTTGTTAAAATTTTATTCTATCTGTAATTTCAGTCTATATAATGGATTTTGTTTGCTTGTCATTTTAAATACATCCCTGTCTTGGGGCACCTGAGCTATGCATTTAGCTCAAAATTAATTTCTGCAGTTTTAATTAATTATGATTCCTATATTAAAAATTAACTTCAAGATTATTTTTAAAAATCCTTTTTTCTTACTTGTAAGACATCAACAGAGACAGGAGATTTACATACCCATAAAAATAATTCTCGAGGTTCAAAATTTATTAAATTTTTCAGGTCTTGCAGGCTTCACTTCTGATTGCCTGACAATTCAAAGCCATTTGAGAAGCCTGAAAGATAACCTATTACAGAATTCAAAGGTAAAAAGACTGTATGGATCTGGACTCCATGGTTTCACAGCTGTGCACTAGGACCGGCTCAGCTCCCCTCCCTCGGGCTACAGCTGCTTTCCAAGGCGCTGATGCCCTGTGGTCATTCCCCCCACGTGCAGCCCTTGTGATGGTGCTTCTTTTCAGGCAGGGATGAGACCCATCCCACAGGTGGAGTTTAGCGTGCCATGGAACTCCCAACCTTTAATTTAGTTTTCAACTTCCTGGCAAGAGAGGTGGGAAAGGTCAACCACTTCAGGCTGTAATCCTTCAAACCTCTTCCTAAATGCAGTCAGCTGTGAAAAGAAGTCACACTGGTGAAGCCTTTGTCATTCAAACTGAGCATTTGCCCAGACTCCTTTCACCCACCATGACCTGAGCCCTTACTTGCCCAAACCACGAACCACTTAGACTGACCCTACTCTTTACTGTTTGGGATGGGAAAGGGTTGCAGTACCTTGTCCACTAAGTTCTGATCACAGAGCAGGACAATTTTCACCTTGAGAAGTGTCATTCTCTTCATGCACCACCACAGCTCTTGCTCTGGACTAAGACCTCAGAACTCCTTGTTCCTGCTCTCCATATTTTTCTGGTGTCTTTGTGAGTAATAATTAATCATTCTTAGCCTAAAGGCAAAGAATTTTTTTTAGCCTTTGCAAGAATCAACATTTTACCTCAGTATGTGAGACAGTGGCAGTGGCCTTGATTTACCTTTCAAAATTGCTTTGTTTTGGTTCTTGTTTTGGGGTTTTTGTTTGACAAAAAGCTACTTCAGAGCATTAATGGTCACAATATGTTCAGGTTTGTTACACTTAGCAGGTGGGCTTTTAGTTGAATCTTTTTTTTTTACTCAGTTTTGATTTGCTTCCAAATACCTGCCCTGTGGTCAGCTCTGTGGTCAGGATACGTATTTGTAATGGGCTCCTCTGTGGTAATGAATTTCTTGACAGTGTTTCTGGTATGTTTTTAAAGATCACTTCAGCCTCTATATATATGATGCAGCAGCATCTCTGTTCATATTTAGCAATGAGAAATTGGTCCTTAATTTCCCAAAGCCAGCAGAATGTCCTGAACTTTGCTGCTGCAAACTAAAATTTATAGGTATAAATATGAATAGCGGGAGCTCAGATAAATGAAATTATTTGTAGATTTGAGCCTGATGCTTGTGACTGTCATTAGAAGCGAGTTTGCCATCCTAGCAATTACAATCAGATGGGTTTGGGTCAAACTCACTGTATTTTTTCTCCTAGAAAATGAGCTCAATGATCCTACATATTCTTGTCTGGCAGTTTAAAAATATTGATGGAGGATTGTATTACAGCAGCCTAAAGATTTTATTTAAAGTAGTTATGCAAAAAAAATACATTAATGAAAATAGTTTGTGACTCTGAATATTGATTGTCATTTTTTAATACTAGCGACCAATTTTCTGACTAAATAATTTATATGCAAATTTCTAATACTTGTGAGGAAAAAGTATGATTTTGATGTAATTTTCTGAACCAAAATATTTTCTCAGTCTGTTACAGTCATTAGTTTTAATTTCTTATGTTCGTTCTCCTTCCCAACCATCATCTACAATCAATACTACTTATCATTAGTACCACTTCTCCAGTTTCCTAGTGAAAGTCTGATGGAAGAAAGTCCATTCAAGGGTGCAAGTGTTCCCCTTCATCTCATCCAGGCCATTCCAGAAGCTAAGAACAAGTAAAATGTTAAGAATAGTCAGATTTTCCAGTAACAAATCAAGATACAAAGAAAAACAAAGTACTCCTGAATAGCAATTCTGCAGCAGTGTCAGCTAAAATGCTGCCATGGACACCTGCTCACTCTGTCTAAAAATACATTTCTGGACTGTGTCACCAGAATTAATGAGCCTAAAACATCTACTGTCTCATGACAATGGGATTCCTGGGTGGAAAGGTGCGTGTGGAAAAGTGCCAGGCAGATGTACCTCAGACCTTGCTCTGCTGCCCTGTAGCTGTGCTGCTGAGGAGCAATCGCAGCCAAGTCAAGGCACTCCAAGGCTGCCAAGGTGAGTCAGAAGCCACAGCTGGGGCCCACAGTGGGAGGATCAGTTATTTGCTGGGGCTGACTGTGGGTTTAGGCGCTGCTCAGCAGGTACAGCACTACTTTACTACTTTGGTCTTCTTCATTCTTGGTGAGAAGTATAGAAGTGAGCTACCCCCATGGTGTATGTCATACCCCCAAGGAATGACTTTGGCTGTTTGACAGATTTCTCTCCTTTGGAGAAAGCCTTGGCCCAACAATTCAGTCAGAAGATAGTTTACTTGCCCTCAAGGCCTCAGCATTAACCAGGCAGCAGCAACTAACAACGACCATCTCACTCAGACAAATCAGCCATGCCAGGAGCCATTGCTTTGACAGAGCTATTTTACATGCCTCAGCCATAATGTGATTCATCACTGGTTTCAGAGACGCGGCGTGCAGCCATCCAGGCTTTCACAGGATTTTTTGGCCTGTAAGAAAGTTTTACTAGATTACTTACTCTGTCCCCTTGACGGCTGCATCTTCATAACGATGATCTCCTTGAATGGAAGCAATGCTTTCCTACAAGCCCCCACGCATTCTTTCACATCCCCTTTCTATCCCTAATGGTTTGATTTCCAGAGGTGATGGTATCCTCAGGCCCTTTTGCTCCTTCAAGAAGTAGGACTGCTCAGATCTCTTGAAAACCAGGCCAGCAATGTATGTACAGGGGAGTGTTATCTTTGCGGGTAGCTCCAGGCCATGTCATGATACGCTCTGTTAAGTGAGGACAAAGTCCACGCTAGAGGGATGAGCAGTTAGGAGTGATGCAGGACTGGCATGAAGAAAGAAACACATCAGTCTATTCAAACTTTATTTCCAGTGTGCAGCGAGAGGGAGCTTAGCAAGGGTGAGCATCCTCCCTGTCTTGAGGCAGGTAGAGCACACTTCATCACAGGAACTGGCATGGGTGAGGGACACTGGAAAGGCTCATTTAAACACATGGTACTGCTCTGCATTAGGAACTCATGGAAGTTTACACGTGTAGGGTTTAAAATTGCATTCTCTTTATAATGAGTTTTGCTTATGCTATGTGCAAATGATAATTAGGGGATGTACCTCAACAGATCTTCAAAAGATAATTGTTTCCTCAAAGTGCAGAAGCCTGCAGGCTGAGAACTAATTTTTCTCCTATATTTACTAAAACTTCTTTAATTATTATTTCTACGTGAATAAGAGATGTGGAACTAGGACCATGCTGTTACATAAAACAGGAGTAAATTGAGGGATTGCAGCAAGCTGCAGTGCTGCTGACTCCTGCAGAGTTTGTATATTCCTGGTTTAACACATGTAAATTGACCTCTAAAACTGCATCTGTGAGCACCTAAGCATATCCAGTGGCTTGATCTTGCCATAAGGGGGAAGTCTTGTTCCTTCTCCTTTTCCTTCTCCTCTAACCCAAACTTCTTCCCAGCCAAAGACCCTGCCTCCTCACTTGTGGTGGCTCTCGAGCTTATTTGACTTGCCTGTGAGCTCATACAACTCAATGACACAGCAGAAAACCAGGCAGCTGTTTCTTTCAGGGTCACGTTTCTGCTTGGTTAGTGACCAACCCTGGCGACTGAAGGGCTTCATTCATTCACAGGTAGCTGGGCTTACAAAAGAGAGGTGATGGGATTGCGTGGCTGGGAACAGAGTCTCCTCATTCTGGTGAACTGCTGGCTTAATGATTACCATCCTAGGAAACTGAAACCTAGGGTGTCAGACTTGAATACCAAAATCCATTTTAGTCACCTGAAAATGCAGTTTAGTAAAACAACCTGTTTTGCACAAGTGCAGCTGAGGCCAGTCCTGTGCCTCTGGAGCAAAATGTCTCCAGCAGCTTGTATAAGCCCTGCTGACCCCCTACCTGCCCCTGACACTCTTCCTACACTAGCTGGCAGGATATTTGTATGCCTTCCCTAGGAGCTAGGCTGGGAACTGGTCCAGCTGAAAAGTAACTTCTGTACCCAGCTCAGTTAGAAAGAGTTGTGACAGTACGATGCAAGGCAGAACAAGGGGCAGAGATGGGCTATTCTAGGCTGGGTCAGAGCAAAGCTTGTACGTGTGCAACTCCTCCTTGCTGCTGCTCTCACAGAATGTTACAGGTCAAAGGCTGTGACCTCCAGCAGCTCGTACTGTGCTTCAGCTGTGCCTGTGTTAGCCTGCTGCCCTAACTACTGCCAGCAACTGGCCTTGGACAAGAGGTTAAATCGGGTGCTTGGGACTTCCTCATTCTAGAATGGGAAAACAAAAAGGCAATGGAGATGCCTGAGATGGAGGGTGGCTCGCTACTATGTGTGTACATTACTTGTATGTTACTTCCTTCTGACTATAACCGTGACACGGCATAACACAAACTGCAATGTAGACTTCCAAGGTTTCAGTTGTCCTTCCTCTCCTGGTCCCTTATAACATTTTTTACATTCCTTTGTTGCATTTTGGGTCATGCTAAACTGTAAAGCCCTTGTGGCAGAGAGCACATCACTGGTGTGCCAGCGCAGTGTCTCAGATAATGGAGCTCTAGCAGCAGTGGGGGCCTTTGGGAGCGCCTGTCACAGAAATGACAGGAGGGAATAGTTTCACTCTTGTGGAGTGCAGAATTAATCATGTCTAACAGTGCTTGTGTTTTGCCAGGCTTTTTGAAGGACTTCATCTCTGCCTATTGCCTATGCAGTTTCTATCCCTCCATCTCTGCCAGCTACCCATTACCTTTACACCTCCCTCCTACTCCTCTGTTTTGACTCCATGGCTGATCCGTCCCGTTTGTCAAGAGATTGTAGGCTCCTGTCCCTCATTCTCTGCATCTCCCCTTTCTGACCTCTCTGACCTTCCTGGCCAGCCTGTCTGCTGACTAGGGCTGTAAATAAAGGTTAGGTAATGAGCAAACCCCACTTCCCCAGATTTAAAAGAGAAGTATCCAATAATTGTCTTCTTCCTAAACACAGAGGCAGATAAATTAAGCCAAAAAGTATTTAGAGCTGGAGGGCAAAGGGGAGATGAGAGGTGAGAGAGAAGAAAGGACGAAGCAAACAAAAGACACCCCTCTCCTCTGGAGCCATCTTTGGCTTTGTTTCCATTTTAACAGGAGCACAGCTTAAGGTGAGAGTCCAAATTGCTGTGGTAATTCCCTTTTATACCATACGTAGTGACTCTGTTCAAAATCAAGTATATGGACTTGATTTAGCTTATGCTTTTGAAAGGGTTTTTTTTTCAACTAATTAAATCCAAATAAACTAACTCTCTGGAGGAACTGGGAATGTCTGCAGTAGGGTTAAAGAGATGGAAAATTCCTCTGGGTTTCAGTATACTGGCATGCTTTGTACATCCCTTGTGAAGACTCAACGAAAACTGTATTTTGCTGATGACATCGAGCTATGCCAAAAGATACAGCTGAAGGGGAGTAGCTGTTAGAACATTTGTTTCCAGTCTTTTTGGACCTGCACACTACTGTTAGCCTCCAAAATTTCCTACAAATCACATTTTGATTTCATACTTTAAACTGAAGATACTACAGAGGTACCAAATGGCTATGATGGCCTACTGCTCTTCATAGGACATCTACAAGGCTTGAGCAGAGCAGGGGAAGCCTGGTCTAGAATGAGGGACTGCAGAGGTGGAACAAAAGTGCTGATTCTAGACTCCACATGTGCAAATCTTCACTGACGACAGTAACCAGAAACCAACACAGTTGGAGGTGAAAGAGTTAAAGTCTCTTGGATAGTTGAGTTCATTGCAGAGTCACCATGTGTGATGTAGATACAGATGTTAGGGGTTTCACAAAGTCTTCTTGTTTGTAATGGAATGATTTGATGGGAACTTTCTGCAAGAACAACGGGTAAAGGAAACCAGAGAACAAAGTCTGAGAAAAACATCATTAGGTCAGCTACAGTGTGCCAGTATAGTGGCATGTTAGGAGCAGAGAAGAAAAGCAACACCAGAGTGGTAGAATGACAACCATCAGCTGCATATTACAAGAACTGGCAGGTTACATGCTAGAATAATATGCATTTTGTTGCAGGGGCAAACTGAGATGGGCTGGACTCTGCTAAGCATGGACTATGTCAACAAGTGCAGACAGAGGTTGGTGGATAAAGAGCTCAAAGGAGGATAAAAAAAAATTTAAAAAAAAGTAACAAATCATTAGAGGAACTCAACAGCTGGCAATAATGAAAGGTGGTATGAAGGATCAGCTCTGAGGATTCATTGGATGGATGCACATGGAGATAATAAACTGAGCTATAATCTTGCCAAAGATTAGGTGAAAATTAAAATGCTGGTGGTATTGCTGTATTTGGATTACAAAAAAACAAACCACCAAGCAATCCATCAAGGAACAAACCAGCACTTTCCTGTATAGGCAAATCCTTGCATGGAAAACACCAAATGCAGATCTAGGCTCAAATATTGAACCAGCCATGCATCTGACAGCAGTGCTACTGCAGAATGGCATATGGGGTTTGAACTTGTTCTCAGGAAGTAAGAGCTCACTGGGTGTTAAGTCAGTCCTTACATATGGGTGGAAACTTGTAGTAATTGTGCAATTTCCCTAAAAAATTCCCCAGAGATCTCAGTTAGGTATTTTGCTTTCGCAGCCTTTCCTGCCTTTGCTCTTACAGTGCTTTTCACTTGCAGTCCTTGCGCTTCCCTTCATCACATAAAAATACAATTATTTCTTTCACTTAAAGAGCTTGGTGCAACATTAAAGACCCACCAATAACTATGCCGAAGTCCCTTTTGCCGAAATGCCTGTCTTCATTAGTCATGCTCACTTAACGGAGGGGGAAAAAACCCAAAACCAGGATGCTTGGATTCCTCTTTTCCTCCTTTCCAAGCCGGCCACCGGAGCATCCTCCAGCCGCGCAGCCCCGTGTGCAGCAATCGGGGCGGCGGCCCCAGCATCCGCCGCAGCGCCGGCCCGGCCCCAGCTGCTCCCCGCTGCTCGGGGGCGGCCAAAACCTCTCTCCCCCGGGGCCGCGGCAGTGCCGCAAGGTGGGCAGCGGAGCAAGGCGCTGCGGCGGCAGCCGTGCCCCCGCAGCCTCGGCAGGGCGCGCCGGGGCCGCGCTGAGCTGCGCTGAGCTGCGCTGCGCTCGCTGCCTG
>VZRM01005057.1:57273-126044 GCA_013397955.1 Grantiella picta | reverse complement strand
GAAAAGAAGAGGAGAGGAGAGAAGAGAGACGCGCCGCAACTTGCTGCCGCTCCTCCCTCCTCCCCTGGCCGCGCCGCTGCCCGGCCCCTGCGGGCTGCGCTCCGCGGGAGGTGCCATCCACGGGCGCAGCGCTCCGCGGGGCCGGCGCCTCCCGGTGAGTTGGGGGCGGTGCGCGAAGTTGCCGTGGCTGTGTTTTGGGGGGTTGCCGGTGCGGTGGCTGCGGGGGCTTGGTGCTGGGGCCGCCGCAGGGCTGCGGGGCTCGGGCGGCGCGACTGCCGGGCTGCCCCNGCACAGCCCGGCGGGGTCAGCTGTGCGGATCTCCGCGGCGCGGGGTTACCGCGCCTCCCCGCTCCCGCTGCTGCCAGCCAGCCCCGCAACTGTATTGCCATTGAAATCCTATTACGCGGTGACAGGCTCCGGTTTGTTTCACAGTGGCATCTGCTCTTGGGCTTGGAAAGTCTTTAAGAGGAAGGGGTGGCTGGGGCGAGCGGAGGCTGCTCCTCGAAGGGAGCTGCAAGCGCAGATTGTCCCTAACGTTAGCATCGTGCGCCGGGTGTGCTGCGCGGAGCTTTCGGCTCCCTTCGGGCTCCGGAGAGGGAAAGGAGAAACTGGCACACGGTCACACCAGAAAGTTGTGGAGCTTGAGATGTTACAGACGCTAATGGGCCAATTATCTAAATAAATAAACGTGGTGATTTATAGGTGTGTGAACTATAATGCTTTGAACGATAGAGCTCTTTAACCTTTCTTTCTAGTCTATCCCTCAGAGATTTGGTTTTAAGGAGAGTAATACATCATCTGTGGTGCTGGATACGCGAGTTGATTACATTTATAAAAGGAATGGCCTTTGAAATAATACCAAGGCATTAAGCAATAAATGCAGAAAAAGAGTGAGGCAGAGAAAGAGCAAAGATAAAATTTTGGCAGAAAATCTTTCCCCCCTTCCTAGCAGCCTAGGAAGCCTAGCAGCTCTGCTTGATTAACTTTTATCAAGAGTTCTTATTTTATTAAATTAAACATAAAAAAAACAAGTGCACTGTGTGAAACCAGAAGCAAATCCTCCTTAGTCCTCTCAAAGTCTGTCTGTATTGCAGATAAGTGATGATTGGAGCAGCATCTGTTAAGGGAATTTGCAGAAGCAAACACTGCTAAAGATACCCAGTAGGTAAATGGAAGTACATTGTCATTGTATTTGTTCCTCTTAGGCACTGTAGAATGAGACATTTCAAATTTCAAAGGGTTTTATTTTACATCTTTAAAAATTTTGCAGGTACACGGCTTCATTATGGCAAAAGTGCCTCCTCTAATTGGAAAAGTAATTAATTCAGGTCTTAGCTTGTTTAACAAAGGCCAAATTCTGCAGCCTGTGGGGCATCTCCTCTATGGGGTGAGTGTCTTTTGCGCTTGTTTACAAAGAAAATAGTACAGCATGTGTAACACCTTGCAGGCTTGAAGTAAAAGATCAATTTTGTCTTTAACCAGCATTTCAACACAGAATTTTGTTAGCATAAAGTCAATATTCAGGTCAGCAATGGGGGATCTGCACCTTCCAAATGAGAACCTGGTCAGAAGGCAGCACATTGCATGTATGAGTAAAGGTTGTGGGACATGACAATCATCAAGCTCACCTATCTTTTGTTTGGTTCCTTTATGAGATATCCTTTAATGAGGAAGAGAAATGGGTAACCCATTGTATTTTAAGACACAGTGCTCCTCATAAACCTTATTGCCAGGCATTTGAACACAAATGTGGCTTTAGATCATGTATTGTATAAAAATGACTACTGCTAGATAACTTAAATTCTGAATTTATTCTACTATTAAAGTTATATTGATCAGAAAGTGGCAACTGGATTCCAAGTCCTAAACAAGAAATTATTGATTATCTTACAGTTAATTTATATTTTAGGGGGCACTGAAGAATCCACAAGAAAAGCAATTGAGTTTTTCTTCCTGGATGTGCAGTGGCATTTAGCTAAGGCGCCCTCCTTCCTGGAGCTCTGGGAACTTCATTGACACACAAAGGAGTTAAATCTGTTTTTCAGCTCATTGATGCCCATGGTAAAGTACTGTAGAGTTCAACGGCTGGAACAGGACAGCTATTTTCCTTTCAGTAAGGATAGGGATAGAGAAGTGAGGGGCTTTTTCAAAGTAGTTACAAAACCCATATCATTTGTGACTGTAATGTATAATGCAAGAAAAAAATTAATAGACCAAGAAGGCTCAAAAACATGTAACACTTAATTGAAACAATAAATCGTTCAAATAACATTACCCAGGCTCCTACAGCAATGGCACAGCTTCCAGGTCCTGACAATGGAGCAGGTTTCAGACACAGGATGCGAGGGTAGCTCAGGCCTGGAGCAGCCCTGGAGAGGGATGGGTGTCCTGTAGTCTGGTGGTTGTGCTGTGGCTGGGAGGGAGCCCAGGCAGGGTGGAGGAGTGCAGAGTGCTGACACTCTGACATTCACCCTCATCCCTAGGTTGCTAAGCTGGGACCAGGAGTGGCCCCCTCCCATGCTTGAGGGTTTGCTGAATGTATGGTCCCTGCTGGCTCAGGCCCTGCACGGGGCAGGGGAGAGCTGCTAGATGAGGTCCTGGTTGCACAGCCTGTAGCTTAAAGGCAGGCTGCCCTGGCTGTTTGCTGCCCATGCTGGCATCCCAAGGATGCCATCAGTTGCAGGCCTTATACTGTGTATAGTAATGCCAAAAAGATTCTGGTGAGGGAAGAAGCTCAAGCTTCTTACTTGGGAAAATGGTCCATTTCCAAATGTTCATTATAAGATACTGCTTGCTTGGAGTGAAACGTGTAAGGGACAAAGCAATGCACACTCATTTGTGCAATACTACTAGTAGTAAACTCTAAATTTTGAAATCACTATGCAATCTTGCGGGCTCACGGAAGACCTCTGAAAGCTGCAACACAGATGAGGAAGCTGAAGCCTGATTTGGCTGCAAATTTACTGCAGGTAGTTGAGATGAACTTGGTTGCTGTTTTCCCATCTCCATCCCAGTATCCCTCATTCCCTGAGCTGCTGCTCTGTACCACAGGTTCTCCATCAGTTGCTCATTCCCCCTGGTCCCTCACCTCCAAAAACCTCCATGTGCCATGCAAGCAATGCTGCCCTGCTTGTGAACCAGGGTGAATGGCAGCCCCTACGTGTTCAGTGACTCACTCAAGGCCCCAAGCTGCAAACCCCTCTAGTTTCATTCTGCTTCTCTCCTGTGGTGATGCAGATTTTTTTGGCAACACTGGGCCTCCAGGTACCTGTGCAGGGCTGGGCAAGCTGCAGGTGGTGGGACCTCCAAAGCTTGCTCCTGAAAAGGTGCACCAAGCACAGCAGTGAGGTGGAGGTGACGAGTGACAGGAGGTGTGCCTGTGCTTCATGGATGTGATATAACCCAGTGTTAATTAAAGCAGCCGCAGTAGATTATTAGGGTAGATAAATACTGCCTTGTTACAGCCCTCTTGGGTCGTATGTAAGCAGTATTCGTTTTAGAAAGGATGAATGAATAGTCAGTGTGAAGGATAAAGATCAGCATTGTTAATCACTCTGGAAGTCTTCCGTGGGAAAGTGTAAACTCATGAGGAAAGAGAGTGCCCATAAATGTCATTTAAATATTTAAATAACTTGAGGATAAATTTTTGATAATAAAGGCATGCACGTACCAAGTTATGTTTGGGTTCCTGTCAAAGATAACAAGGACTTGTACAGTTGGCTTTGGTCGGTGGTAGGCTGTACTTCTACGTAATACTAGCAGTAATGAAGAGCTCATCTTCAATGCCACCTGTGGGAAAAAAATCTAAAAAAAATTTGTTCTTGTCAAAATGCAGAGAAAAACTTTAGAAACTTAGGAGGCTACATGTGCTTAAACTGTTGAGCTTCAAGAGGGGTTAACACCTCACCTGTGGTGTTCATGGGTAAGTGGTGTGCCAGGTGCCTTTATCGGGGCTGGAGTCATGGGGACTGAGCATCCAGCTGCAGTTTGTTGCTGTTGATACATCTGCAGGGTGAGAAGAATGACTCCAGGTGGGAAAGAGTGGGTTTCCACCCCCATAAATAAGTGGAAATGATAGGAATTGTGCCTCTGCTGTTTCTTGATTTTGTAATTCTCACCAAAGTTTCTTTTGCCCTTTCCCAGCTCTCAGAATGCCTTACAACTGTTGAAAAAAAAGTCTTTGTGCTTTCATGTAAATGTGATGAGGATGAGCCTTTGAAAATATATCTAGCTGATGCCGATGAATAAACAAACTTGGCCAGGGTAAATCTTTTCATCTAACTTCAAGAGCCACGCTGTAATGAAGTAAATATAGATGTACTTAATGGGCTTCTTTCATCCAAATACATAGCAAACCCTTTAAAGTATGGCAAACAAATCTAAAATGGATTTCTAAGTGGCTTTTTTTGGTTGTCTTGATATTGGAGCAGTTTAGTCTACCCAGGCTAGGCCAAGAATGGAGTTTGTTCCTGGAGCTGTGCAGATGCTGAGGTGAATGCTGGCCTAAAGGGGAGAGGGAAAGTGAGAGACCTAGCTCCTCTACTGTGATTTTGTGCAATAAAGGCAGGGAGTGCTCATTCCATGTGGAGTTTAAAATGTGTTATTTGATGAGTGTCTCCCCGGACATGTCCCTTTGGAAGGCAGCTTGCAGACAAGGCTCCAAGAGGCAGGAGAACCTGCAGAGTGTGCTGCCTGTTCCCCCTCAGCTGTGCTCAGCCTGGGCTGTACCAAGAGGGCCCCCAAGCTCAGGGTGACTGGCTGCCTTCATCTGGGGCCACCTGTGCATGGTATGTCACTGCTTGGCCAGGTTCTTGCCCTCCAGGACACGTTCTGGCAGTGCCACAGGTGGGGTTCTGGCTCACAGAGTACCTGAGCTGGGTGTTAAAGGTGGCCTCGAGGCCATCATGACAGCTGCCATAGACACAGTCACTGAAATGTGACTGCAGTGGTGGTGGTGACTTTGGAAGCATCTTGTTTCTTGGAAGCTATGGGAAACTGGAGCACAAATCACAGTTCTGCAGATCTGGTCATTTGCTGCGTGCCAGTGGATTGGGTTTCATTTCGAGACTTGCAGGATGACTGTTTTCAATGGTACATTTGTAAACAGATTGATGACTTTTTGTGCAAAGCGTGTCTTGCACAAACAACTGTTTGGTTTCACTGCCCTTGCTCGTGGAGAATGTGTAATGTTTATCTTTCTCGTATGATGGAAAGAAAGAGTATTCAGACCTTCTCTTTAAAAAGCACAGTTGTAAAATAATTTTACTTTAAAAACAAGTCTTTGTTTTGAAAAAGATAAATCCTGCTCTGGGGAATAAGACGTTTACATGGTCTTTTCTTAATAGGAAAAGTTCAGATCCATTTAATTCCATTGTGGAATAAAATTCCATTCAGAGCTGGGCAGTATAAGAATGGGAGTATTCGACTATTTAGACAACTATGTCAGCATAATTATAGAAATTCTTCAGGATGAGATTTTTCTTTGCCGAGATCTTGATGAATGGGAAATACTGTAAAGAATAGCTTCTGTGAGTGTTAAAGGATTTTTGTGGAAGAGATTTAAATCTAGGAGACCATTGCACTTTGAAAAACCTAATAGTGATTTACTAATGTCCAGACTGAACTCACCGTTTGACACCTCGAATAATCAGACCAGTCCAGTTCAGCGTGCATCTGGTTGTGTTGTGCCGTGTGTACAGAAGTGAAACGTATTAAAAACTGTTCGGCTTCGGATGTGTTCATCTGGGGATTTACTCATAAATAATTGATAACCCTCTGAAACTAAATCTCTTCATTACTCCGTGGATTGCTCACCTCTTCCCTTCTGCGCTCATTGTTCTTGCAGGCAGGGGAAGAAGGAGGCGCTGCTTTAATGAAGGTGCACGTCAGCCTCCGCTGCTCCTTCCAAAGGTCATCCTGCTGAACAGTGGCTATGAAATGCTTGACAAAGATAAACATTTTATGGAGATATGTGGCATTCCAGTGTTTTAGAGGAACCACTAAGCTGCTGTATTTAGAACTTCTTTGCATCCTAGCATAGAAGCAGTGCTTATGATGAATTACTAAATCAGTGAAATCTTCGCATCTGGTGCACTGCAGGACAGGACGTCAAATTAAGGGTCATTTGCTGTGCAGTATCAATTACAGCTGTGATATTTGGGCTTGATCTTTCATGATTTTACTGCTAAGGATACCGTTAAGTATCCTTGCTCAGACTGTTTGCTGCAAATGGGACAAGTCTTGGTGAGCAGTGCTTTTTCACTGGAGCGAGAGCGAGTTCCTATTTACCAGACATTGATGCATGGTGATGGATTTCCTTTTCTGCAAATAAAGAACTGTTCTATGTCCACTGACATAAAGTCTGAGTTGATCTAACAAAATCCTGTTTCAATGGAAAAAGTGTCTTAATGTAAGCTCAGTTCATCTTTCTGATGATTTGATCACTTTAGAGTTAGTAGTTAAGTTGTGTAACAGTCTTTAAAAGTGCTAATACTTGCTTGCATTTAATAGCCCTGTTGCTGATGTACAGGAAATGTTCAAATCACATCAGTGAGAGAGAACCCCAACAAATTTTACAACTATTTTAATGTGAGGTTTCAGATATTTTAATTGAAAGGTGAATGCTATAAAGGCTTTGTCAGACTGCTATTTTCAGATGACAGCACTTTCTGTAGAGTACCTGCAAGTCCTAGACTGCTGATCGCAGCTTTCAGCATCAGGATTCATAGCTCAAACTCTTCCTTTTTTTACTTGGCAGAAGTATGCATCTGTGGTGATGTCTGGATTTGTGTCTTCCAAAGAAATATTGGATCAATCAAAGAAAATGAGAAAGATTTTCTGAAATGGGAATCACATTCTGGCTGATACTGGAGAGAACAGAGCCTTCGCCCCTTCTCTAAACCACAAGATTAAGCTTGCTTATAAAGGATTAACAGAGCTCTCTTCTGTTAATTCGTAGTGGTGTAGTCAAAGTGCCCAATTCTACATCAGTGGAAAATCCATTATCAATCAATGGGAATTTTGCAGCTGAAGCCGAAAGGGATTAGAGACTCGTCATTCAGAAGTGACTGAAGGAGAGAAAGCCCTGGATATGCTTGTTGCCACACAGCTGTGAGCCACTGCTGAGGTGTGCCCACAAAAAATGGCAAAGGAAAATGCTGAGTTGCTTCAGGCAGGCTATTTCCAGAGTCTGTGAAAGGGCTCATGCCACTGTGCAGGGCTGCAGGGAAAGCTTATCTGGGTGCAGCCAATAGTAGGCTGTTCCTCACAGCCAATCAAGGTGATTTCAAATTGGAAAAGGCACACAGAGAAAGATGACCTGAAGCCCTCTCCCAGGGATGTGCTGTGGTGGGGGAGCATTAATGAGGAGGTCAGTGAGCGCAGGAGTGAGGAGCCATGGAAGGGGGGCTCAGGTCTGGGGATGAGTTATGCAGAGGAACTCTGGTACTCACACCATGCTCTGACACCTGCTGGTGCTAACGTGGCCACCCAGGAGACTGGAGCATGAGGGAGAGACAAGGAGAAGCTGCTGAAGAGGTTGCTAAAGAATTTGCTGCTGATGGTGTTGAGGGTGATTTCCTAACAAACTGCACAGCCTCCCAAAGTTTCTTCCTTCAATAGTTAACAGCTACTTTTCCTTCTAGTGGAGCGCATAGACCGACATTCAGACTGTTAGAACCTGCAAACTAGAAAACCTGTGGTTGCAGACTTACTTTAGTTTGGAATATTCACCAAGCACATTCCAAAATATAGTTTGACTTTCTTTTGACATGCTGTCATAGAGCTTAGCTTAAAAATAGTTCTGATCCTGCGCCTAGTTGTGTGAAAAAGGACAATCTCCATGGCCTCTACTGCAACATTTGGTTGTTACTTTTGCACAAAAGGAAGCTAAGGCTTCAAAAAAAAGCTCTTCAGAGTAAAAATTACACTTTTTACAACAACTCGGTAAATGTAAGGGTATTGTTTTGATCTGTTATAATAGGCAAGGTTGTGTAATTTAGTTTGGCAATTACAGAGATTAAATTAATTTAGTTTTCCTTTACTCTTGTTAAATGCAAAATAATTGAACACACATCATGGAAGGTTGGGGCTCTCTTCTTTGTAGTTTCATCATTTATTAATCTAACACATTATAGATTTGCTTGCCTAAGGAAAAAGAGGAAGAAAATCTAGAAAGGCCAAACTAGATGTGTGTGTATTCTGTCTCACACTTTGATGTGCTGTCAAATATTGCCTGATTTTGAGTACATTTTATAAGAAAGGGCAATGCTTTGCCCCCAGAAGGCAAAATTGTGACCTGATGTTTAAATAGTCTGAGTAAGCTCATCTTTGTATAGGTGAAGTCACTCGTGCAGTTCCTCTCGCACTCTTCGTATAGGAATGTAATGTAATTGGACAGGCAAAATAAACTACAAATGAGCACACCGTAAAAAGATTTATTTTGGCATTATCTTGGCCATCTTAATTGACTCCCCTGGTTATAGGAGGGACTGTGCCTTCCCCTAGTTCAGCCTTTTCAGGAGATAGTGTTGGCAGCGGTGCAATAACAGCGCAGTGGGGGCAGACGTGCTCTTCTTTCTTACCTTCATGTAGCTGGAGGGGATTTGAAAATTGGATATTTCTCTCCGTCTCTGCAGTTCCAAGTAGCCCTGACACTGCCAGCCGTGGATTAGTGAAATAAATCCCTCATGTTCATACTGAAGTGGAAAGCATAAAGAGCGTTTTCTGCCTTTTTTCCCCCTTTTTAATGTGTCATTTGCTGTCTGGCACAGTGACCTCCATTTCGTGACTTGTGTAGTGACTTGTCACAGAGCTTTTCTCTGTGGGTTAATCAATCACTCAAGGGAGTAGCAGCATGTGACATTATACATTTGGTACTGAGGTGAACAGTTACCTATAGACCACCTATAGTGAATGTGTACTTCAAATATTATCTGTTAATGCACTTTGATTTTTCTAATATGATTTTTTTCCCTTTTGTTTTATCTGTTTTCTTAACTACGTCCTTGGTAATCAAAAGGGATGCAAACATCTAGTCACCTTTTGATGTTTATCATGAATTTGGAAGAAAATACTCTTGGCTGTTTAGTACATGAAATTTGCCAGTTCATTGGGAAATGGTTTTATTCTAGTAATGTAGTAGAGGTACAATAATTTGGTTTTCCAGGGTATCTTGGTGGACAGTCTGTCAAGTCCTTTATATTGTTCCAGTCAATTATATTGACTGAAATGCAAGAGAGAATTAATTTATTTTTTCAATACTTGAAGATGCAATTTCATACTCTTGATTTACATTTCGGCATCAATTGTGTATTTTAATTTGTGTGAGTGAACCCTGAAGCTCTTACTCACTTGTGACTCCATCTTTAATTTTGCTTGACAAGTCCATCTCATGCCTAGAAAGCTAATACACCAGGAATTGATTAGCATTAACACTCAGGTAAATGACAGGGGAGGGGGTGATGTCTGGGTCTGGTGTGGGGCCTGACCAGTTACACTGAATTAATGGATGCAGGTTTCCAGGTGATCCCATTATCATCCTCCTCAACAGGTTTGGCTAAAACCAGCCCTAGAGAAGAACTGGAGAAAGCAAACTAGAAGCAGAGGATTGGTTTCCCACCAAAATGTGAAGCCATTATTATGAGGAAATTAGCTTTATTATTTATTTGGCAAAGCAGGCAGACAGCAAATAACTCAGCATTTTTGTTTCACGTTTCCTCAGCACTCAGGCGTAGTGTACTCAAGTACTGTGGTGCAATCAGGTCTTGACAGGCACATCAACATCTGTAGCCAGTCTGGGAGAAGAAGCCCAGTCTGTGAAATGGGTGATGGAACTTCCAAACTCCTGCAGGGGTGGGCCAGGGACCTGGTTGTAGTTATCCTGGGTCATCAGAGCCCTGGAGGTTTGGACCTCACGGTTGGCAGTTTGGGAACCTGGAAAACTTTTGCTTATTTTTGTCACTTTTTGCTTCTCCCAGCTGTAGGAATTACTGAAATATTAGTTCTTGGACAGTGGTAAAATTAGCACAAGTTGTTAGTTTTAATCAGCAGTAAGTATTGTTTTATTCAAGAAACACAGTGAACAAGAAAAGTTGTTTTCCCTTACTTTTCTGAGCTAGGCAGAAATTATACATTGCACTGGTGTGATTCCCTGAAAAGCAGAATTTCAAAATCTTGGCAGTTTCCATGTTCCAGCCAGCATGATGTGTGCCTTGCTCCACAGAGCAGTTGTATTTCCTATATTAAGTATTAGCTTGTGTAATTAATTGCACTGATGCTTAAAAAAACCCAACCACTTTAAACAGCAAAGGCTTTCTTTCATTGGATTGCAGAGAAATGAGAAACATCCCCCCCCAAAAAAAAAAAATCCAAACCACCAAAACCAACCAAAAAAGTGTACACAGAAAACCCTTGGGAATTTCTGGGCTTGAGCTATCTGTCCATAGGCAATAGGAAGTTGATTTTCTGAGGTATAAGTCTAATGTTTCAGTGTTCATAATTTAATAAAAATTATGCTCCCTGCAGTTCATCAGCAGCTGGCACTTAAAAGGACTGAATTCAGAAAAAATAAGTGTGAAGGTTGCTGTCACTAAATTATCAGAACAAGAGCTGTGAGATTGACATCTTTTAAACACCTAGCTACCTGGTTTTATTAACACTCCAGTACCTGTGGTGTGTGTGTGCATCAGCCTGACTGTGTACAGATAGGAAAAAGCCGTTGTGAAAAAATGAGTGCTGTTAAGTCAGTTGTACGGTAAAGAGTGAGGTTTTGGTGTCAGGGAGAAGTGCAGTGCTGCTTTCTCTTCCTTCCTGTATCTGGTGTTTCAGTTTAGCAGTAAAGGAGTGCTGGGGCTGAAACTTAAAACTTGCTTTTATTCATTCTCCTGCATGATCCTTTCCAGTGCACTTTTGTCCCTCAGCCCCAGCAGTGATGGTGTTTGGGACAGGACAGGGTTACTTCCAAAAGCACAGCCTGGCAATTCAGTGTCTCTGGAGCTTTTAATGAGGAGATGCTGATATGGTACACTGTACCAGTGTACAGTCCACTGTAAAGTGGACCCTGCTGGAGCATATAGCCAAGATGGGATCAAGGATCACAGGTCATTTACATGCTGACCAGTCTGGCTTCTGCTGGGGCTGCTGTACCTGTGGCTGGCCCCAGCTGATCAGTGCTGCATCCAGGGAGTGCCACCTTCTGCCCTGCTGCAGGGAGCAGCTAGGAGCTATCCCCCATCCAAAGCTGACTTTCTGAGTAGTAGGGAGCAAGGAACCTCCTGTATTTCTGGTTTTGCCCACTGCCCCCTGCCTTGTCACTGGGCACCACTGAAAACACCATGGCTCTTGTCCTCTTAGGACCCACCCTTCAGGTATTTCTACACATTGATGACATTCTCCCTGAGCCTTCTCCAGGCTGAACAGTCCCAGCTCTCTCAGCTTCTCCTAAGAGAGATGCTCTAGTCCCTTCAGCACCTTCATGGCCCTTTGTTGGACTCCCTCCAGAATGTCCATTTCTCTTCAGTACTGGAGATCTGAGAACTGGACCCAGCACTCCTGGTGCAGCCTCACCAGTGCCTAGAAGGGGAGCACAGGGAGTCCTACCACCCATCAAGCACAGCTGCTTAAGAGTGCAGTTGGTGCCAGCACAGAATCAGAGGGAGGTGGGAAGGGACCTTTGGAGGTTTCCTGATCCAGCACCTCTTCTCAACTAGGGCCTCCCAGAGCCAGTTGCCCAGGACCATGTCCGGATGGGTTTTGAATACCGCCAAGGATGGAGACTCCACAGCCTCCCAGAGAAACTTGTGCCAGTACTCAGCCACCCCCACAGTGGAAAAAGTGTATCTGGAACAAATAATGCTTATTGTGCAAACCCCTTGTCTTGCTTTTTTGAAGTATTTCCTTTCCTTTAAAGCCCGGCTCTTGCTAGGTCTGTTTCCAAGCCATTTGTAGCTGGCATTGTGTCCCATGTGCCTTCACAGCTTAGCAGATGAGGTGCAGTGCTTAGATGCCATATTAATAGACCTTTAGGAGTATCATACCCAGCACTCAAGGCAGGAAACTTTTATCAACACAGGCCTACAGACAGGGCTTTGTAAACCACAGTGGTTAGGTGTGCTACTGTATGTTCCCTCCTCCTCGTGAGTTAACACCCCTGGAAACAAACCTCACCAAATGTGCTGCTTTTGATGCCCATGGGAGCAGCAGAGCTGTTATCAGTGACCTCAGCCTTCTCTCCTTGCCTTGTAGGCTAATTTTGTATTAATTACAGGCATAGCTTTAATCTTCGTCAACCAGATAGCAAACAGTAGTGTTACCCTTTGACTGCTGATGTCCAATTTGTATTTATCCCCGACTCTCTGTTTGAAAAATTAGAGTGGAAGCATTATGCATATAAAATTATTTTGTATTCATGAATTTTAAAATTCACGGAGAGCCTGATCTTACAAGTGCTACAAGTGCTGCCTTCTCAGTGTAAATATTATTGCGCTAGTGTAATCCTTGGAGACCGTAGGATGCTTTCCAGGTCAGGGATAGTTTTTTGAGGCAAAAGATGAACAGTCTTAGTGTAAATTGTTTGGTTCTCCAGAAGGAGAAGGAGCTTTCCCATTTCAGGACGGGATGAAATCCAAGCCTTTACATGGGTCTTCTTCAATTAAAGGCATTCACAAGAGCATATGTACCATTTAAGATTTGAATGTACTTGCAATAGCAAAGACTTCAAAAGAGAAACAGCTGCATGTGTGACAGTGTGTCTAAGACCTCAGTCACCTGCAAAATGGATGACAACATCTTTGTACATGTGACCTAGGAAGTAGATGTAGATTTTCGTAGGAACAAGTTTAGCCAAGAGAGATATCCCCTCCTCTAGAAAAGGGATTTTGTTCTTTGGTTTTGATGCCTAAAGTGTGTCATGTGGGAAGGAAAATGCTTGGGAGGATTGCAGTTCATATGGTGTTTTATAGATACAATTTAAAATATTTAGAAAGGCTCAGAAACAGACTTTTGTTAACCACAAAGTTACAGATGTTGACAGGCATAGGTGTACATGAGCAATAGTTTTTGCGAAGATTTCCACGATAACTGAAAATGTAGATTTCATGTCATTTTGTAGTTTGAATTTCATGCCCTGTTGTGGCTCTGGAGGGATTATACATACAAACCCCTGGTGCAGAGAGGTGACTGCATGGATTAAGTGACTCTTGGTGCTACATTTGCTCTTTATTATGCAAGTTTTAGTTTTGCTCATGTAAAAATGCTGCAGTCCTAAAGCTGAGATGAAATATTTTGGTATTTCTGTATTTTTATTGCAACCAATTGATACAAGTCAAAGATGCTAATATCTGTAGCTAATAAGAAAATAAATCAGGTTCTTTTTCCTTCAGTATATTTTATTTGCCTTATGTGACTGCACACGTGACACGAGCAGTGAACTCAAGAATAACAATGCTGTTGCATCAAGGCAGTCCTGTAATGGAAAGAAAATGCACTCCAAGACTTTGAAGAGTTTTGGAAAAATTCTGAATTAGCGTGTAAAAATGTATCTTCTAACCTTAAGGGCTTTTTATACACTGAAATACTTGTACCCCACCCAAATAACGGCAGATCACTTGAAAACAGGAGAAAGTCAGGAGAGAGAAAATCAGTATCCTCGGGCTCAGCATGGGAAGCTGCTTAAACACATTGTAAAAGTCACTTAAGGCATCTGTATATAAGCAAGCAGAAACAGTGGTTTGCTGAGAGCACAAACGTTAGGAGTTGCTCAGACTACAGAAATATCCTGGAGCAGATGGGTGTCTGCCCCTAATGATTTCAACAAAAAAAACCCCAGCCAGACTGTGTTGAATCAGATGCAAGCTGAGCATAAAGATCTGAAAAAGACTTTGAAGAGCAAAGAGTCTGCAACATTAAAGAAAATTATGAGCTGTGTATGTATCTATGAAAAGGTTGATACCTGTAAGAGCACTGGAAGGCATGCAGGGTCACGAAGCAGGACATCAGAAAAAATAACTCAGTTGAATTGGTCATTGCAGGAGAATTTGGGCAGGTGTTGTGTTGGGTAACAAAGACGAGAAGGTGTCAGGCTGCTGAGGTGTCACCACAGAAATGCTGAAGGAAGCTGGAGAATTGAAAATTAATACAGAGGTGTGACCACATGTTGTACAGAGTAAGGCCAAGGCTCTGAAGAGGCAGCACTGCTGACAGAAAACACACCACGCATCTGGATGCCACAGCTGTGATTTGTGAATATGAGGACTGGATTTCATTTTAAAAACCCTTACATATTTGATGGAAATTAGGTGGTGATGGGTTACCAGCTGGACAACTTCTTTCCTCAGTCCACTCCAGCACCCTCCTTTTGACTTCTGATGCTTCCTTTCCAGGTGGGTGAGCACAGCAGCCCTGCTGCCTTCAGTTCCTGTCACCCTGCCTGCATGCTCATAACTATCTCCACCATCTAAGTCCATCCTCCCCCCAAACTAGCTCATTCTTGGTAAGATATTCGTCTTCAGTTTCATTGTGCTTTGTGGAAGTGGAGAAAAATAATGTGAAAAATAGGTGCTTGGCCTTCTGGATATTTCATGAGAAGGCTTTATTATTTGTAAATAATTTATGACTTTGAAGCCACACACTTTCTCCCCAGGTTATATGTCTTGTATGACTGAACTGTATGATTTACCTTAAATTGCCTATCTGCCATGCATCGTGAATCTCCATACAGTGCTGTTTCTCCTCTCCTGTACAGCCTTCACCCGTGCATGAGAGATTTGCATAAAATGATTTCTTCATGTAAATGTGATCAGACTGCAGCTCCAGCATGTTGTTGTAATGGATGTACCAATCCTCTTGAATAGGGCTAGTGTTTACCTCGGTAATTGAATCTATTTGTTTGTTGCTATAGTTTTGGGAATTAGCAAGGAGCAAGATGCAACATGCTTTTGCTGCAGCCTTCGTAGCTTTACCTTATCATGAGGCTTCTTTGATAAAAACAAGATGCGAGCATTGAGATGGGGGTGGGCAGTGCTGCAGCTCAGGCAGGGGCTAGGATGAAAGCTAGGGCCTCCCTGGGGACACCCTGGTTATCAGTCCTGTCCTGAGCCAGAAAGCTGTCTCCCCTCCCTGTGGGGACAACCTGCCCAGAGCCCGGACAGACAGTGTAATTAAAATGGTGTGTAAACTAGAGAGATAAGGAGCTCTGCCGCTTTGGTTGGTGTCATTCAGCCTATGACACAGGGCCTCTGAGGTGCCAGCCTGTGTGAAGCCCCTGCCTGAGGATAGAGCAACCAAAGCATCTCACAGACTTTTCCTGCACTTCTCTGCTCCCCATGCATTTCTTTGGGGTTTTTCACTCCTAATCACTGGTTTTGACTGACCCTCTTCATTCATGTTCTCATGGTCTTGTCTCCTTCACCTCACTTTCCTTGCTCTGATTTCTCTTTCTGTTCTTCCAGCTCCTTTTGTACCAACCTTGTCCCAGCTTCTGTGCTCTTCCTCACACCTCCTCTCTCTCCTCTACCTAAAGCATGAAAAACTGAGATAATGAGGCACAGGCCAATTTCCCCAATTGCTTTGTATATGTATGCATATGTATGGCCTCAACCACTGCCTTGTCTCTCATCCTTCTGTCCTTTCCTACAGCAGTCTCTGGAGGATGGGATTATCTTTTTGTGTGTATTTAGCACATTTTTGCTGCGACAGTGTGAATATCATTGAGTAATGGTATACATATTTTGAAAACCTAGAGTTGTGTTGTAGTATTCATTTGGGCTAATAATGCCTGACAAATGACCATGTAGCCTAGCTTGTCCATCACCGTCAGTAAGACATTTTCCTGCATCCAGGTTGTCATTGCATAGTTTTATATTTTTGAAGTTGGAAGGAAAGATAAATTAAGCCTGTATGGCCTCTAATAATTATTTCATGCTTTTAATGCTAATGTTAATCTATTCTGAATAATGCTTTATGGGAATTATCTGCTGATTTAGGTAATGCAGATAGTATTTTGATCAGGTGTGTAGTAAATGCAGAAGTTGGAGGGTATTTTTTGAAGGCTTCTCCATCTTTCTATAATTACCAGATAGATAATAGGAACTTGCCAGATTCAACATGCTAATGATTGCCTTCCAGCTTTGAGAGAGACAGAAATTATATGCTAGCAGTGTTTGAACGAGATTCTGCTTTGGTAGTGTAATAAAACTTACAATACTGTGCTCTCTTGCCATTGCGTAAACATCCATGAATATGTCCTCGGTCTTTCAATACAGAAAATAATGAAGATGAAGCTAAATTTAGGTTACTTTAGGAGTACTCAAATGGCTATTGATGGCTTAGGAATGCTGGGTTATCAATAGGAGATGAACTGCTTTGTTGTTGTCTGACAGTTTGTAGGGCTCTCTCATGAATCATGTTTAGATAAAAGGTAAATGCTCTTACTGTCCCATTTTGTTGTTTTAAATTGCTACCTTTTTAGCTTTGTCCACCAATTTCCTGAAGCAAGCTGTCTGTGCCTGAGACACAGGGTATTTTCTTAGTGGTGCCTTTTTTGAACTGGCTTTGGACTGTGCTGCCTGATTAAAGGCAAGTCTCCTAAGATCCCAGTAAGTGATGATGATCTGCTGTGCTTTCTGTTCCACAGGCAGCTTAGCACTGCTCTGTGCTGGGCCTTCAGGAGGACAGGAAAGAAAACTCTGTGTGGGTACTATTCTTAAATATGTCACATACCCTTCATGCCTTGCAGTTGGGTCTAGACTAATGGGAAAGAGAGCACTTTGGGCATTGTGCCACTAGCTGTTCTATTAGTTGTCTCTTGCTGTATCTCACTTTTAAAGGAATAATTTGCAGCCCACAAATCCCTCTGGGATGCGGAGAGTTCTGTCCAGTATTTTCTTCTAAAATTCAGTCAGTATGGTGGATTAATTCAGAAGAACATGGAGACCTTTAATCTTTCATATTTATTACCATTTCATTGGGACTGTGTAGGCAAAGGAGCAGTCTGAGGTAGCAGATAACCTTTGGGCAAAGGAAAAATAACAAAAAGTGGTATAAGCTGCAGCAATAGTGTTTCTAAATCTGCAGGAAATAATCTAATCCCCAATTAATATCAAACATGCCTAAAATTACCAATCTTTTGAAGGTGGTGTCTGTTTCAGAAGTAAGCTGTGCAGCCCCAAGTGGTGTGGATTCACTGGGATATTGCCACAGGAAGGTTACTGGAGATACAAGACAGGGACCTCACCTTTTTGGTTCAAGAGCTGTGAACCAGATCACATGGTGGTGTGTGGGGTTGGCATGTACTCTGCAGGAAATGGGGGAAATTCTGGGAGAAAGCTTTTGTAAAATTACTCTGACTTATTCAAAAAGATGTGTCAATTAGATACTGCTGTTAATGGTGTGTTACACTGGTCAGTGTTAGGAGTAAGAGGCAAGGCTCTTTCAATAAAGAAATAAATCTCACCATCCTTTTTCCTGGGCTCTACACAGCAGTTCCATGTATTAAAATTGACAAGGAAAATACAGCATAAGGGGGTGGTTGTGTACCTACCAGTTATGTGGTAATAATTAGGGGCACCCTTAGAGTAGTGGCCCCATGAGTACCAGATCTGGGTATACAGTGTGTGTGACCCATCAGAGTGAGACTGAGACAGGAGTTCTGCCACTTCTTGTCCTTTCTCCATCCATTGCATCATGGTTTCTGCAGAAATAGTGCCTGGATATGGGGTTCCAAGTGAGCCCCCTACACCCCTGCTTTGCTTGCCAGCCTCTGGAAATCTGGGAAGAGGACAACAGCACCTAAGTATTTCTGGCAAGTTTTGGGCATTTACTTACTTAGCTGGGTGTCTTTCCTCCTTCCATCAAAAGCCACCTGTCTCATGCAATTTTCCAGCCATGTCCCTGTCTTTTCTAGCAGAAGCTAAGGGTCATTTTTTCCCAGCCCTGTGGTTGTGCTTGGGAAGCACTAGCTATGCTGGAGGCACTTCAAGGAAAGGAGGTGTCAGTATCATGCTGAGCTGTAGCTGGCTCCTCACAACCTCCTGCTGTCACTGGGTATGAGATATCACAGGGCAGGCCAGTCTGGTTTTCCATGGACAGTAAGGGCCCTAGGGACAGTGGCAGACCCTTGAGCCACTGGCATATTTAAAGAAGTCAGTTTGAGCAAAATCTGTAGCTCATGTATATTGATATCCTTAACAGGGACAGGGTGTTACCCTTTCACATTTTGAAAGAACTATCCTGTAATATCTGTTCATTTTATTGCTCCACTGCTTTGTGCTATTGGTGTCAGCAGAGATGAGAAATGAGGTAAAGCAAAAAATATGTTTTAATCCAGTTGTCCCTAAAGTGTATATTTTACTGTGGCTGCATAGCCACACTCAGTCATGGCCCTGGCCCTGGAGGATAATATGCTTTAGTGATACAGACTCTTCTGTCTGCAAAAGATGGTCTCTTCTGACCTTCTGCTTTTGACTTAGACCTGTTTTTTTCTAATTGTATGTTGCTTGTCTTCTCTTAAGCCTTATTCTTGCATGTTTTCCTCACACTTACAGCTCCCCTGAGTGTATTTACCTCTGCAGCCACTCTTCCCAGCTTAACAATCTGTGTATTTTCACTTTTTTTGTCCCAAAGGACTTTCCCTTGCCACGCCATTGTTGCCAGTCGCCCATCCAGCCTTCCAGGTCTGTGCTGCTGCCTCCTTAGTTTGTGTCCTCCTGTCTCTGCTGAGCCAGTGCCAGTCTCCCCTTGTCCCAGCTGCATGTTGGATGGGTATCAGCTCACCCTGTTCTCATCCAAATAACTCCTGATTTCACTCTCCTTTCTCACCCATTTTTTTCATCTTGGATTTTGCATAGACTGACTGACTCTCACCATCTTTATTCCTTACTCTCTTGCCCTCTTTCATCTTGCTTTTCTCCCAGTCTCCCCAGCCAAATTTTGTTGCCCGTTGTTATCCGTCATCTTGCCCACACATCTTTCAATCCCAATTTTCCCCCTTTTTCCTTATTTTTCTCCAATTTCCTTACTCTTGTTCCTGTTCTCATGGAAGTATGCCTTTCTCATTTCAGAAGGCAGTAAAAAGCATCTCTCTGACATAAAGCTTTTTCCTGTGTCTTGTCAATTCCTGTCTTTAAAGAGTAGAGATACTTGAGCTTCTCAAAGAAAAAGGATGCCAAGACCTTTTAACTTGTGCAGAGAAAGTGCTTTTCTTTGGCTTTATTTTCAGAAACATATTTTAGTGGAGATATCCAAATGCTAGCCTCACCCCATGTAGTTATCATCAGGAAATGCCAATTTGACTTTGAATGTCTTCAAAGTCCTTTTTCACAACACGTTGGCAAATACGTAGTCTTGGAAAGATTTAATATGATGCTGCAAATTTTACAAGGCTCCCAATAGAGTCACAGCTGCCCAAGGAAGAGTCAATGCATGAGCAGTGAACTGCTGCCTGCCTTGCTGCATTGTAAGAGTTGAGGAGTGAGAGCCCCACTTTGGAGTTGGGCATGGTTTGTGAGTCCCTTGATGGTAGAACTGCACGTGTGTGTGTGTGAAACTCCTAATCATCCTTCCTCTAAGACTAGTTCTATATATGTAAATCAAAAAAATAAGACACTTCACAAATTACAGCAGCCTGCATCACCATAGACTTACTGTTTTATAGAAGGGCCAGAATGCGATGCTGATATCTGGGAGAGGACTGGTGATATGACAGAAAATACACAGCTGTTGAAATAGATATTTGAATTTTTAATGGATAAACTTGGAGGGCAGTTCCGCCAGCCTTATATTTTTCAAGGTCTGTCTCTGTCTATCATGTGCTTTTTCACAGTAGAGTGAAGACATGATCCCCAGGGAGTTAATAATAATTCTTTCATCCCGGTGAAAAGAGTGAAAGGAAAAATGAGCTACGTAAGATTTGCCTGTGACATTTAAAGTCCAAATCGGAGTTTGTCTAAGTAATTTATCTTTGGGTGTTTGCAGGAGGGAGTGTAGGAGAATATGAATGAGGGCGTCTTAGTTATTATGTCTGAGCTTTCTGATAGCTGAAGAGAACTTTTGGTGGCTCCATGTGGCTGGAAGGTCCATCTGTGGGATCTCTTCTCCAGTAGATGGAAGATAACATTAGGAGGAGTACTTTAATTATCAAAGCATGGGAATTACTCCAGTGCAGTATCACCCTGAGACACCACTATCTTTCAGAGTGACAGGTGATGTGTTTCTGGGATGTTACAGAGAGCTCATTTCTTCCTGCTGCACTGAACATGTGTACACCACATTTTCTCTGGCAGTATTAAACCATCCACAATCTGTATCTGTTGCTGGTGAGGAAAGAAATGAAAATATAACATATCCTTGTAGAGAACATAACAAGTACAAAGGGACTGAAGGAGGAGAATGTGTTTTTCAATTTGATTTCTTTCACAGTCTGCTTAGATTCTTCACGTTCATGTGAATTACTTTTTGAAACATGTAAAAGATGATTAGACTGACATAAATTGTAAACTTCCTGCATGGAGAGATTCTTTCTCAAAGCATGTAGCAATTTTTATTTCCCACTGCTGTTGGCTTTCTTCTTGCACAGGTGTTTGTGCAACTTCACACTTCTGTCAAGACTTCTCTTTGCAACATGCAATGTGGCATGTGAACCTACCAACAGTCCTGCATCCAGACCTTTCTTTACTTCTAGGAATAACATTTAGTGTATTCTTGTGAGTATCAGGAAATAACTAAGGGAGGCACAGACAGCCTTCTGTGAATTGCCTACAGCTTGGGCTTGTGACTTCTGCGTGGCTCTCGGGAGGCATCTCTGAATGTCAGCCCTTGCTTGGAGGGAGGATGAGGAAGGACTGTGCACCCATGGGAGTTGTGGTTCAGCAGGGTGTCCTATGGTACCTGGGGAAATGTGGGCTGGGGAAGACAGTGGCTGCCCTTTTCTGCACTGGAGAATATTCTGGTCAATAGGAGGAGCACCCACCTGCTGCATGGCACTTTTGGGAGATTGCTGTGTTTCCAGCAGGCAAGACTGGAACTCTGTGTTTATTCATCAGCCTCTGCTTGTTTCTCAGCTGCTTTTCCCCACCGTTGCACATCCAGACTCACTTGAAATATATCTTTTTCACCAGCTGTTTGCTGGTGAAAAGGCTGGAAGGAATGTCCCATGCGGAGCAGCTGAGGACTTTGGGCTTGTCTGGTTTGGAGAAAAGGAGGCTGAGGGGCAACCTCACTGTTCTGTACAACTTCTGAGCAGAGGAAGTGGAGAAGGTGGTGTGAACTCTTCCACCTGGCATTCAGTGATATTATGCATGGGAAATGTTTCGAAGGTGTGTCAAGGGAGGATCAGATTGGACAATAGGAAGTATTTCTACAAACAGGGTAGTCAAACACTGAAACAGGCTTCTTAGAGAGGTGGTTGTTGCCCCAGGCCTGTCAGTGCCTAGAAGACACTTGGACAATGCCCTTAACTTTTAGTGAGCCCTGAACTGGTCAGGCAGATGGACTAGGCGATCGTTGCAGTTGACTTTCAATTGAAATACTCAGTTCTATTCTCGTATTTTATACTCTGAACACTGGCACTAGAATTCATCTGTGCTAATGATACATAGCAGACTATGAGGTTAACCAAAGCCATGCCTGAGAAAACATTTGCCTCATTCACCACTCCTTTTGCTCTGGAGGAGGTAATTTGAGCCCTTTCCTACATGTAAGATAATGCATTTCCTAACCTATCCATGTTTATCAATGCAGATAACTTACCAATGCAGATGAGGGTAGACAGTTTGTGTCTAAGTCGTTTGGAGAAAAGAATTCATAAATTTGGAGATTTATTTGGAGTTTAGAGATCTTGTTGATAGAAAATACTCAGGTAGGTTGTCTCACTGTCCATCCATGTGGATCACAGTGTATGAGCTTACCCCTTTTACATAACCAGTGGTAGCATCACTGCTGGCATTAATTTGTGTTTGTACAAGCAGTCTGTGCTTTGTTCCTCAGAAAGCTGGGGCAGATCAGGAACAGTCAGGCTTTGGGCTAGGTTTCTGAAGTGAGGTGGAGAACTGTTTTCTGTGGAGCCTCCCTGCATAATTCACAGGTACATCTTGATATTTGCCCACTTAAAACCTGTATCACTACTACTTACTCAATCCTGTTTTTCAGGGTGAACTTCCTAATCTTAGTTTACATCATATCTTCAGGAAATACTGTTATAGTAATCCCACTGCTGTTTTTTGCTGTCTTTTGGTGTTCACCAGCACCAAACTATAGAGATGGGACACAGCAAACTGTTGAGGTTCTGAATGTCCAACCTCAAGATCCTGTTACAAAGAAGTTAAGAGAGCAGATGAGATACTCTACAAGATATTATTAAGATGAATATGTTTGTTACTTCCTAAATATTTTCCTCATTTTATTTTAATATTTATGAAACTTTTCCTGAGTTAAGTAACTTCTGTAAACTTGCTTTTCTATTAATGCCCTAGTGTGGTTGTGTGTAATTGGCATGTGATTAATGCATTTAATGGAGTTTCAGTCTTGAATATGATTCCTTTGGCATGCTTTTCTGACTTTTTTCTGAGGCACTTCGCTCTTTTTTTTGGCTTAACATTAATTTTTGTTTCATAGTTGATAGCACTGTTTTATCAAATAACCTCATAAATTGGTACAGCAGGACTGCAGCAGCAGTCAAAGCACTGATGCTTTCTAATGGTGCGCTTTACCTCTGCTCTATTATTGCTGCCCATTTCATTATTTGCAAGTTGATTACAGCTGCATTTCTCAGGGGCTATGAAATATTCAGCAGCCCGGACTAGCCTGGGGAGAATCGCAGTCTTTGCAGTCGAACACCTGCCCTGAAAGGCAAAGAAAAACCAAAAAGTTCTTGTGTTTAAAAGTGATGGGGAAATTCCTTCTTTCCTTTGGCTTTCCCACAGCACTGACTATAGGTAGACACTAATTAAAAATTGCCTCTTTATTAATGCTTGCCGTTGGATGGGGGGAGGAATAAGAATAAATACATAACTGCTGCGGTTCTGCCATATTTTCCTGGCCACAGCAGAGAAGGAAAAAAAAACACTGGTATAATTGGTTGCCTGTGTGTCAGTGTGAGGTAGCTGACGTTCAGGGTGGGGTTGGGAAAAAACATCTCTATTAAGGGCAAAAATGAGCACTACCAGATATCTTCTCACACTGTGCCTCTCTGGGGGACCTGCCAGCAATGATTGACTGAAATGTGTAATATTTCACCATGTAGGAAACAGATAAGATTTTTATAAACAGGATACTTCATCATTAAAGTAAAGAAACAATTGCTTTGACCTTGTCACTGAATGACTAAGGCCAGCATTGTGATAATTGAGAATGTAGCTAAGCAACAGTTCTCCAGGAGCATGCACTGCTTTATTTTTAGTAGAGTACACCAGTAAGGTGGGGGGACACACATGGGTATGAATGAGCAAAACAACTGGGTAATGATTTCAAAAGAAAAAATAATTCTTTGTGCACAAAGTCTGAGTTGTACTATGTGCTTATACCAATTTTAATTTGGATTCACATCTAAAGAAAGTAATTGAATCAGTGTATCATTCTGCAGTCTGAACAAGCAGATAGCCTGACAGTATCTCTGATTTCTTAAGCTGCTTTAGTAACTTGAGTCTCTTCTGAAAATTAATGGTGCAGAAGAAATGGCATATTTGTTCAGAAATAGTCTATTTTATATCTGTTTCTGCTTACTTAGATGGTAATTATGTTTCCTAATCTTACAGGTTAGTATTGCAGAGACTAATTTATTTATTGCTCTAACTTTGGTCTAAACCAGTGTTAAATACCCTGGTGAACTAGACCCCTACAAAGCTAAGGGTATAAGACCCTTTATATCTGAAATAAACGTCCAGGGAATGGAAGGTACTTTCTTCTACTTAAGTTAATTTACAAACCAAGTTAGTTAATTTTTCACATAGGCAATGGGGAAAAAACAAAGTCCGAAGTTAGTAATTTTTATTTTGTAGGCATTGCAGGACAAATTGCCACCATATGACCCCTCTGTTATCCTGTAAATAAAAGAATGTGTTACAGGGCTGGTGCCAAGAGAAAATTTGCCACCTCTTTACCTCTCTCTGTTTCTGGTAAATCTCTCATCACTGACCTGAATGCTCTTCCTTTAGGTATTAAACCAATACGATTTCTAAGTAACAATGAGTTTTTACTTATCAAACCCAATCAGTGACAGAAATTTCCCTGAAGATACTGTGAATGCATGAGTATAAACTACCCTAACTTTACATATAGGAGCCTTTAATTCTGATTTGGTCTATGAAATCTGTATTATTGGCAATTTTGCATAGGTGAGAGAATAAAACTGTCCTAATTCTCAGCCTAACTTCTATATCAGCTCTTTAAAAACCAGAAGGTAGTCTACAGATAAACATAATAAAAAGGAATTTAAAGGTTTTATTAGTTACTCTTGGGTATCTTAAATATAGGAAGAAAACATTTTCCTAAGGTGCTTTCCCCTGGATATGATTTTAAATTTGATGAACCAGAAAATATAATGTATATTGTCATATTCTTAAAGTGTGGCATGATTGAATTTGGACTTGTGGATATTTTAAAATTTTTTTTTTCTCCCTAAGAGGAAACATCTGTCAATACTGTATCTCATTGAACATCAAGCTCTACGGAGACTACAAGGTAATTGTTAAGGCAGCGGCTTTCTGTTTATTGTGGTGGTCAGCTTGGCTTTAACTCAGTTTTCTGAAGACCATCATAATTTATGAAGGTGCCAGTGCTAGGCAATTAAACTAGGTAGCAGCAATGTTAAAAGCAGCTTTTATAGAAACTATTGCTTACAGCTTCATGATCCATGATGAGCTGTGTGTGATTGCCAGTGTGTGTGTATCAAATAACAGTGGGATAAATTTTGAGAATGCACTTCTTGTTTTTGCGTCTTAAGAAGCAGCAGTATCAGTTCCAGCTAAAAGGTAAAATCTGCTGAATATGGGTTTGTAGGTGGTCATTCAGAAAGTTGTTCCTTACCCCTAGCATTCTAGTCTTCTATCTGGTTTTCTTCCTGGAGCTGTGTTGAGAGGCATCCCATGTCCTGCAGTGCTGACACAGGCTTTCCTGCCTCAGGAAGGTAGCTTTGGTCAGTGTAAATGTTTTGGTCAAGCAAAGTGATGATCACCTCATCGGAAATCACTGTCCTACCTTGCTTTGCTGAGTTGATAAAAGCTGTTTCTGCTGTTGCAGTTGTGGTAGATGCTGCAGATCTATACATCAATTTGCTTGTCTCAAAGCCTGTTTGAAAGCAGAACTAATGAGGTCACCATGGGTTTGTACAGCAACTAAATAAAATAGACTGCTGAGGGTTCATATTTCATGTTTAAGTTACAAAGCTCTTCTATTGCCCTGAGTGCAGAAAAGGGCATTGTGCTTAGGAAGCTGGTGTGGGCATACAGTCTGCAGAGCAGAGCTGGTACGTCTACAACATCGAGCCTTCAGTAGGCAGGCTGATGCTGCTTACATTCATTTACTGGAGGTTTGAGCAACACCAAATTTATATTGGGTTGCCACTTAAGTAACGTCTCCCAACACCTGGCAGAGGGTAATTTTCAAACACGGAAGTAAGTTTTAATTCCAAGTGTCCCAGCCTTTGCTGGGTGGCTCTTACCAGGAAGTGATGATATGGTACCAGACTGGACTTGACTTGGTTGTATGTAATGCACACAGTTTGTCCCGAGTTGAGAAATAGTGGGAAGATGTCAAATCCCTTTCTTAGTGCAGTAAGAGTCTTGAAACTTTACGAGGAATCAGTGCTTTGCTACTGCTTACCAAGCACGTTGTCTTTACTTACTGCATATTGGTAATATTGCAAACAAAATCTTTCAGGGCAACCCCACAGTGCTAACTGACCTGCTGCATGTTCCTAGCTTTTCTTAAAGGAAAGTTGGATTGTTCAGACAAGCTTAACTTTTTTAACCCTGAACAGGTTTAACTTTTCCTTTGCAAAATACAGTGCACTTCTCTGGCAACATATTTGGTTACCACAGCTTGTCTGACCAGGTACCCCCTAAGATATAGTGACTGGTTGTATGAGTTTGTGTGAATACTCTGAGTCCCTCTCTGTCTCTTTCTGTTACCTCTGTGTAGGACAGAGATGCTTCAGTCCCAGATTTTGAGCTCATGAGAGAGGCATAAATAAATACAACATACATATGGTTCATAGAACCATTGCTTCTTTGGAATAGTTGTCGTTAAAATGAATATAGAAGTCATGAGCTTGTACAGACATCTTAGAGATAAAATTAATGTAAAATCAATTTATTGCCACTCGTGCTTCTGGTGTCTTACCTTGTGGAGGCTAGAAGTCTTTGATAGTTGCCTTTAAATCTGTCAAAGATGAAGCGTTTTACTTCTGATCTCTCATTTTCTGTGAAAGATACTCAGATCAGGAAATGAAACACATCTGAAAGCTGAGGGTTTTCTCTCTCTCTTCTCTGTTGAGTAGCTCATCATTTTGGAAATTCTGTTTGCAATAAAAATGTGTTGATGATTCTGAAGCGTGTCTGACGGACCTTCATAATCTGAACCCTTGCACAGGAAATCAGAACTTGTGAACAGATATTATCATGCCACATAATCCTCCATCAGCATTAGACAACAACACAGTGCCATCTGAGGGCAACTGCAGGTCCAGAGCATTATCATTTCAGTTAAAAACTGTGAACCTTGGAGCTGGGGAAAAAAAAAAAGAAGTTCTGTTTGGGGTCTAGGGTCAGATGGAGGTGGAGAAGGCAAGTGTGACAGGTGGCAAAGGCGGTTGGTGAACTGAGGACTTTGCTCAGCCAGTCAGGAGCCACATCTCCAGGCACTGCATGCACAGATGGGTCTGGTGGTTCACGGAGAGGTTCCTCCCTGAGGTTCCTATGGCTTTCAAAGGCAACATCAAGCCAATGTCACTTTTAGGAAGCATAATTACTCATTTCAATAGCATCAAAAGGATAAGAAAGAGTGGTCATGAGTCAAGTGTCCAAGGTCAAGTGGTCCTGTCTCCTGGGGGCTGGCAGAAATGTGTGTCGTGATTTTCTTAGAAACAGAGGAATGGCTTCTAACACAGATTCCCTGTGGTAGGTAGGGTGAGATCCATATGAGGGGTGAAGAGCAGGGTGGGGGTCTCTTGGGTGGGTCTCTATAGCAGGACAGAGGTGTTTGCAGGCCATCTGCTGTAACTTACATCTCACAAAGAACATGCAGGACTGGTTTGTTTCACATGTGTGGTGTCCATGGAATGGCATCATGCTGGTCTGCCCATGTTCCCAATGTCTCTGCTCTGGGTTGACTGGCCTGGCATTGGCATAGCAGAGGCACAGGGCCAGTGGCTGAAGGAAAATGTGTGACCCAAGTGCCAGCTGCAGAGGGCTTGCTGTCATCAGAGTGCTCATCAAGATGGAGGGGGGGCTGCCGGGGACTTTGCCATGCCCCTTGCTGGAAAGGCAGCAAAAAGGGATGAAGGGGCACTTCACAGAGTGACATTGGTGCACAGGACACGTGGTTTGGTGCTTTCATTTGATAGCTTGCCTGGGTTGGAAATCACTGTTCTGCCTTCGGTTTCCTTTCTGGCTGTTTTGAACCAAGCACCGGAGCATTGGGGTTTCTAAGTATTCAGAATAAGTAGAAATCCATACAGGCTTCAGCCTGAGGCTTCTCCTTTTTGCCTGTGTGGGTTTTGAGGAGTAGGTGGGGGGGGTTTTTTGTTAATTGGCTCTTTTTAGGTTGAGTTTGTTGGGGGGCTTTTGTTTGTTCCTTTTTCATTTGTTCTGAGAAGTCCCCTCTTCCTATCATTTCACTTTCTTTGAGATGGCAAAAGCATTTTCTATCAGTGTTGATGTTAACAGGCTCCACCATGCTGGCTGGTGTGAGCCTCAAGATACCTTGTGCCTCCACCACAGTTGGTAGTAGCTTCTGCACGTCTGCAGGTTTCTTTGCTGGACATGTCAGGTTTTCCCTCTGCTTTCATTAGGTCGCCCTTCCAGATGGCCAGCTCTCCTGCAGGAGTGAGCACCCCCAGGCAAGGGTGCTCAGCTGCAGCTCCTCAGTCTGAAAGGATCATAAATACGTGAAGTTGGTGCTTTTCATTATACTGAATGTAACAGGAGGAGCCGCCTTGTCAGCAAGCTCTCAAGGGGAGGATCTGCACTGAAAGGTCTGCATAACAGCAGGGGGGTGAAAAAACCCCCTTTGAGAGCAGTGTCCCTGACCTAGATGTTGGTGACTTGGAGTCAGGGATCTCAGAGGTCATCCATGGGTCTGACTGCAGCTTGCTAGTTTGTCTTCACTTTTTTTTTTTTCTTTTTTCTGTTTGCCTGTCTGTGCTGCTGAACCTGGAGTGCCTGTGGCTTTCATGAGGGCTCCTAGGATCGCTGGCAGCTTGCCACTTGTCCCAAAATAACCTGTCCATCTCCTCACCATTTTCCAGCATGAGGTCTATGTTTTCAAGGAACACAGTGGGAAGGCAGCATTTTTGAGGAGGTGAGAATGGGTGAGACTTCAGCCCTGCTGGCCGTCAGTGAACGGGGAGGGGAGATGATGTGCTGTCAGCAGCGGCTGAGTGCTGCTGCCTGGCCCAGCCACAGCTTTCCTGGTGCTGAAGGACACACAGAAGAAGGAAGGAGGTGTAGGAGTCCAGCCTGTGCAAGTCCATCTTCAATAAGCTGTGGAAGAGCAAGTGAGCAGCAGTTCCTACAATGCTGCTGCTGTATGGTACAGTTAACACAGCCAGCCCTTCTCAGGCATAACGCAAAGGAATTTAGGAAGTGCCTCATGACAGAAGTTAGGCCTGTTGATTTGGATGGGTCCTGTAGAAGTGGAGTGATTTGAACATTCTTGCAAGGGGTTTGCATCTGCGTGTGGTGGGGACTGAACCAGGAACCGCGCCGACTGCAAAAATAGGCTTACGTTGCAGGAGCGGCCAAGATGATTACAGAGCTGCATGAATGATTAATTTACCCTGCTTTTGTTTCACTTTTGATCCCGGGTCCTTTGGAAAAAAAAAAAAAGGCGATTTTGGAAGATGTTTTTAAAATAACAAGTCAGTTGTAATAACAGCTTTACTATGCAGATGTGCACCAGCACTACCCCAAGAGGAACAGAATAAAAAATCACTTGCTACCATTTCTCTGTAGCATGAATATTTGAAATTTGTAGACAATAATCACCAAATACTTTGCAATCAGAACATTTATTCACGTTTTAGGAGAATAATATTATTTATCTTCAAATAGAATACACAGTGATGTATTGGTAGTGCTTTCTTAATAACTCTCTTTTAAGCTCAGTGCAGAAAGAATTTGTTTGTTATTAAAATTGCTCTGCATATTTGAGACAGACTTCAGCTGAACAACTGCCTAATATGTGCTAGACACATATTGATTTTTTTGTCTTAGCCCAACATTTCCCCTGGGCATCATATTATTTATTCATAAAGTAGAAATGATGTCTGACAGGCAGTTAGAGGGGTGTAGAGCTATAGTCCAGAAACAATGTGAAAAGCTTTGCAAGGACCCCAAGAAATCAATGTGCTGATGCTAAAGAGCAGCCTTTTAATTCTGAGCACACATTCTTGCAATCATTCAGTGTGGAACAGGACATTTAAATAACAAATAGTTACTATTAAAACTGCAGGCCTAAATTTTCATTCATCTTTATTCCAATTATCCAAGCCAAGGTGGAAGTAGGCACTAAAAGCAGCTAGCCAAGCCCAGACACCTCTTAGCCATAACACAGGCTTGCTGCTCTGATTTGCACGTTTGTATGTAGGTTTCTGTTGGAAGTAAGATATTTCTATCAATAAAGATTTAGAACCCCGACATTGTTCAGAGAGCCAAGACATTCCTAAAATGTGCATGATTCATCACCACTTACTCTAATTGAGTGTTAGACTGATGTCTGTACAGCAGAGTAAAATAATAAATAACTGGTATTTTTAGAATGTGAGTTGAAATATTTTGATAAATTAGTCATTGTGATAGACCTGTTTGGAAAAAAAAAAAAATCAGGCCAGATGAGATTTGTTCTGGTTTTGTTTGTTCGAAACTAGATCACTGCATACTATAAAGCGGTATTTGCTGGTGGAAGATTTATTTGATTTCCAATAATGTTTCTTCTACTGAAAAAAAATTCAAACTAACAGGTTATCTTAGGAAATTTTTAATCTGACCTTATACCTCTCTCAACAAGATAAATAACTATTGAGGTATTATATTTGAAATGAGGTGAATGTCCAAACATCTGGTCCAATCAGGCCACTATGGAATTTGTTTCTTGTTCTTTAAAACACAGATAATGCAGGCAAAAAATAGCATGTCATCATGTAATTAAATATTTCATCTTGATGTATACGCACAAGGGAGCTGAACTAAATTTGTTCTGGCATTTCTTGACTTTCTAGGACTTGACTTTGAACCTGAATCTTCTTTGATATATATTGGATTGGGAATTTCAACATTTGCCTTGCATATTTTGAGGGGGGAGGGGAAATGTAAGAAAATAATTCATTTCTACTCTATAGACATGAAAATTACTGTCTTTCTCTTGGTTAATAAGAAGGTTGTGTTACTTACAGTGAAACCAAGACACACATTAACCTTGTGAAGATAAGAAGTTCACATGTATTGCTTAAATTAGTGTGTGGAACACCTTATAGTTATTTTCCCCAGGGTAGGCTTTAACCTCTTCAATCATGAAGCTTCACAATAAATGCAATTTTAAATCACTCAGCTGGGATAGCATAATCTGTGTCCATCCAGAACAAGTAAGAGTGATGCACACATTTGTGTTTTTTTCCCCTGGAAATGGTACGGTTTTGAAAAGAAGGGAAAAGTGGTGTCTTCTAGGAAATCAAATGTATGAACTTTCACACAGAGTGTTCCAACATATAATGGCATTGAGAAAGCACTGCAGTGTTTTACTATGCCTGTCTTTGATGGATTTGAAAACCTGATTTCAGTTGACTCAATCTGCAGAAAGTGTGGCAAACCCAACATTTTTCTGGGCTGTTGTACACAGTGCAATGGGCACAGTTTTAATGCTTGCTATTTGATGAGAGCATGAAGTCATAAGACTACTTAATTTCCCAAAAATGGGTGCATTTTCATTTGCTCTTTCCAGTACTTTTGAGTGCTGCCAATAACTTGCAAGAGTTGCTGTGTATTTACCAGAGGGTTTAAAATAATGAATTTGCAGCATAGCATTACAGGTGACAGTGTTATGTAGTGACTTTCAATTGTCGCTTTTCCAAACTGTTAAACTACAGCTGTAATAATAATTCTTTTAATCTCTTTGGATAGCTGGTAGCAAATCAGTTAATGATGTTTGTTCTTCAAAAGCTCTTCTGCATTTCTCTGCCACTCTCAACTCTTTTCTTAATTTAGTTCTGTCCTTACTGTTGTCAGGAGCATAACTCTTGGCTTTTGACAGCTGAAGAGTACCCATAAAGCACTAAAACATGAATACATGCATTTTCTGCTTCACTGGTCTGGAGTGCTCTTCAGGACACTCAGGCAGAGGATGCCTGCACCAGAGATGTTCACCCAAGGTCCAACTCTAGTCAGCAGAGGGAAGTGGCTGCTCTTAGGACGTGGTTCATTTAACATATTTTGCAGCCTTATTGTATTTTATGGTGAGTTGTGTCTTATAAAACTTTACAGGATGCTGTAGTCTGAGAATAAAGATTCAGCTGTGGTGTGTGTCAGCCTGACACTGAACTCCACCCATGTTGAGTTCCTTTCTGAGCAACTGGGTCTTCATGTGAGCTCAGCATCTCCCTTGGCGTCAGCAGGGATGTCGTCCCTGGAGCCAGAGGAGCCTGGAAAGCCCTGTCACTCTCCCTGAGCCAGGCTCTGCATGGTGGAATGACTGGGCATGACATGACACAGTATTCATCAGGATACTGGGACTCCAACTGGTGTGCTTTTCCAATCAACAATGATTTGTGACAGTGGCACACAGCTAGCTAGTGTGTTACCTCCTGGCTTTCCTTTGGATTCTTACTAGCTTTTAGAGGACACAGTGAAGAGCACTAAACACTAAGCAAAATAATCAAAGGCAGGCTATATTTTTAGCAGGCATTTTGTTGTTAAAGTTTGCATGAATACAGTGCAGCACAGCAAAAAGGGTTTTCTTAACTTTGTCATGTTGTTGTGTTCCTAAAATTGCTTTCTTATGATGCTTTGCTGGAACCTTTGCTGAAAGGTGGTTGATTTGTAAACCACTTTTTAAAAGGTCTTGTATGGGAAGATGTCTGTTGCCATTTTCTAGTTTTTACCTTTTTGTTTCAATAATTCGCCTAATATGATAGTAATTTACCTAATGTCAACATATCTTTGGTAAAACACCTAGCCTTACCAAACAAACAGGTATTTTCAGAGGCTTAGTAAGTTCACTTGGATAAAAGGCTGTACTGTTGTTGAGATGTCATCTGCTGAGAGGCAAATATGTTTTAAGACCAAGGTTTGCTACTGAGCTTAAGTGGGCCCCTTAGCCACTGCTCTTTTAACTTGGTAAATGGCTGAGCTAGAGAGGTGAGGGAAAAAATACTGCCTTAAGTATTTTGTAACAGAATTAGATAGCAAGTACACTTGTAAATCAATTTATAAAAGACCAAATTCTTTAAGGAACACAGAAGTTTCCAACTGTTGTGTACAGATATTTTAGGAGTCATTAGAAGATAGCAACTCCTTACAAGAACCAGCGTAGTTAATGATGTGATCTTAAAAAATGAATCATGAAAGCTGTTGGATAAGGTGTGCTTCTTCCTCCAGAGATCTCTGTGACTAAGACATGTTTAGGAGCCAGCCCTAGGGGTGCCTGTGGCCATGAAGCAATGCCACTCCTCAGTCCACTGTCAAGCATGGTTCACATATAGCTTGTGTAACTTTACCCTTGTTCAAACCTGCTGTTAAAAGAAATTTGTTTTCTTGTGAGCGTTTCTTTAATGTTCGTGTATTTCTCTTGTAATAATGGTAGAAAGAAGCAGTCTGATTTCACATCCAAAGCCCTTCTGGCCCACACAGCCCTCCACTTCATTTGCAATACCAGCTTTGGCACTGACCTGCTGTGTATTCAAAACAGCATCTGCAGGCTTTATTCATTGCTACGCTGAAGTTAAGGATGAGCTGTGGGCAGACATCAACACACTTAACCTCATTTTCTCCTTTTAAATCCCTTCTTAAAGTCTCCTCTGCCATAATCCCTGAGAGAAAAAAAAAAAAAAAAGTAGGTTAGTGATGTGTTACAGCCACTGCCTCTAGTATTGATTGATGTGGTCTCTTTGTTTCCTCCTACTTTCTTGTCAACAGTCCATATCCACTTACTGGACATTTTTTATGATGTTTAAAAGTGGTTTTCCATGCAAGAATCATCTCTTTTGTTCTCGCTGAGCACAGCTTCCAGTGTGCTTCTGCCCTGCCTGGGACTGCTAGGTGAGATCCGCAGCACAAAAATGACATGGAGCTGTTGGAGTGAATCCAGAGGAGGGCCACCAAGTTGATTAGGGAGATGAAATACCTTTCCTAGGAGGAGAAGCTGGGAAAATTAGGTTTGTTTAGCCTGGAAAAGAGAAGGCTTTGGAGTGACTTAATTGTGGCCTTCCAGTACCTTAAGGGAGATTGCAAAAAAGATGGAGAGGTATTTTTTAAAAGAGCATGTAGTGGCAGGACAAGGAAGAGAGTAGGTTTAGATTAGATATTAGGAAAAAATCTTTATTGTGCAGAAATGAGGCACTGGAACAGGTTGCCCAGAGAAGTTGTGAATGCCTCTTCCCTGGAAGTGTCCAAGGCCATGTTGGATGGAGCTCTGAGCAGCCCGGTGTAGTGAAAGGTGTCCCTGCCTGTGGCAGAGGGCTGGAACTAGATCATCTCTAAGATCCCTTCCAACCTCGGCTCTTCTATTGATGCCTTGATGGGCTTACCTAAAACAGAGGGTAGACAGAGTTAAGAGAATAAAAAGCAGTTATATTTATTGAAGGGCCTTCAAGGTGCATTTAGGGCAGACAAAACCCACCCACAGGGCTACACCCAAAATGGATGCTGGGTCATGAGTTTTTCATACTTTATAAGTTCTGTCCATTTGCAAATTGAGCATTAATCCTCCAATTACAGCTTCAGGTAATGATGTTGATTTCTCCAATTTTGCTCCCCCAATTCACTGTTGTTTACATATCTTGGGGCCTGAGACAGTAAGGTGTCCTTGAGGTTCGAGCTTAGAGAGGAATTGTTTTGTCTAAAAATGCTGGGAACAGGAGCTTATACACGAAAAATATGGAAGCTAAAATCCTAAGATATCACTATCATTCTTTGATTCCATGTTACCATAACATAGTGAAGAGAAAGTAACTGTGATCGCTCAGTGCTTCACAACTGTCATAGATTTTTTTACAGCACCATGTGAGAAAAACACATATTATCATATGGTATAGGTGAAAAATGATGGCATATGTCCTTAATAAGGAATGTTTTTTAAATGTTTCTAATAATTATGAAATATCTGACCTGAAATACAGATATCTCTTTCTTTCAAGAAAAGAAGGATTTGTGGTGTTCCTTAGTATTTCAGATCTCTTGGAGCTTCTATTTGCAGGTGCATATTCAGCGCTGCTGCACATCAGGAACTTGGGACATGGAGGTTTGAGTATGGATGGGAAATTAGCTCAGTGTTTTCCCAGGCATCTGTAGGAGCTCTTTGCCAGAACCTGTGTCACCAGTTTAATCCTAACACTTTCTCAGGTCTCCTGTGGTGGTGACTTTATGCCTTTCAGATTATGTTGAGGCATCAGAAGGAAGGGAACACAATCCTATGGGCTGGAAACACTCAGAAAATTAGTAATATAGGAGCCTTCACCTGCACCACTGTGTAGACCACCAGCTTTGACGTGAGGGCATGGTGTGTGCCTGGGCATCAGGAGCTGTGCTTTCAGGGCAGTGTGGCTTTTGCCACATCCAGGCACGTGTGTGTGTGTGTGTGTGTGTGTGTGTGTGGGGCAAAGTCAGGGGCTCTGTGTGCTGCCATGGCACTTGGCTGAGGCAGGGGGGCTGCTCTTCTTGGGAGAGCATCAGCCTGGGCAGATTTGGGTGGTTTTGCACTGGGCTCACGGAAGGTTCCTCCTCACCTGCAACATTTATGGAGGATTGTGTACCAGTGCTATTGAAATATAAATAGAAATACACATACACATGATTTTTTTTTTTTTAACATAAAATACCTTACAGCTGTTACTACTCAGTAGTTTTATTAAAATGTAGTTAAATTTTAGTATTTTTTTAAAACTTCAGTAAGGGTTGTGTTAATTGAAATAGCATATTTAGTCAGCAAATATTTATTGAGGGATAATAGCCTTCCTGTAGATTGTATACTCTGTAGTGTGCTGTTAAAGGCATTTGCTTCCTTTTATTGAAATGTAGGGCCTACACACGACACATGCCAGTGTATGGTGGGATAAAGTTTTAGCTACCATTTGGGATAGGAATATTGTAATTTCTATTGAATCTATTTTTTAACATCTCCATTGGCAAATCTGGGACTTGTAGTCCTATTATACAGGGCTCCCTTCCTCAAATCATGCTAAATCTCACTGTGTGGGTTTTTAATTTGTATATGAGTGTCATGATTTTAAATATCACTGTCTGTAGCACTTTTGAAATAAGTATGGGCAGGAGAAACTAAAGTTCCTTTCCAGTAGTGTAAATCCTTTTTGTGATGTCTTTAGATAAGCTGTTGTTCCCTCTCAGTAAAGCAGTTTCTGTTGGAAGCTTGTGTCTTTGGCATGGAGAGTATCTCTATTTTGCATGACAGACAAGAGGTATGCATCCACAACAAGTTCACTCATTTGATGATTGTGGATTGAGGTTGCTGGCTTATGCTGCCAGAGAAGCTTGTGAATGGGAGAAGTGCATAAACATTATTTTCATGTCTTCTGTACTTAGGGAGTATTTGTCAATATGTGCACACATGCTGCATTTCTAATTGGTGCTTGAACAATCACAGAAAGGGTTACACTACAATACTTTGTACTGTTGTGAAAAAGGTTGTAGAATGAAAAGTTAAAATATAAAATGCTCAGTCGTTTAAAGGAGATTAAATAATACATTTCTTGCTTGTTGAGAAGTTGTATAATTGGTCTGGAAATGTAAATAATTTAAACTCACAAAATCAGAAGTATTAGGTCAAGCTTTCCCAAACTGAATTAAAATACATTTGAAAGGAAGGTCTCTGAGATGCAACAAATTACATTTATTTTTGTTTCTCTGGAGAGTCAGCACTGGGTATCCCTGTTCAGGGTTGAAGAGGAGTTCGGTACCTGAGGGGCTTCAGCTGCAGGGACCCTTCCCTGCAGACACTGTCAGCAAGGCTGCCCATCACGATGGCACTTTCTGTAGCGCACACGCTGGGCTGCTCTCTGCCCTGCTCAGAGCAGCCGTTCAGTTGAAGCAAACATCGAGTCACAGCAGCTTGGGTCAGCAGTGATCTGACCCCTCAGTTATGTTCAGTGCTGTGACTAAAGCTTACTGTATTCTCTTTGAGCTATTTGATACATAACTGCCACTTGGGAATTTAGATTGGCTGTTGTTAATCAGTTTAATCAGTGAAATATCCACATGATATTTACCTGGTTAATTTAAATAAAGTATCCAGCACTCTGTCTCTGCCTTGACACTGCCAGGAACGGGTGTGGGCTTGGGCTTTCAGCCTTACCTCTGCATGTGTTTAGGTCTGCATATTAAGAGGCTGTATCTTTTCTGAAGCCATTTAACTTTTTAACTTTATGGCCATCTATTGAAAGAGAGAGCTGCAAACATCCATTGAATAGAAACTTTCTTCAGAGCTAACAATGGGCTTTTTTCAGAGCTACTGAAGCTGTAGTCTGCAACTTGCTTTGAGGTAACAGAAAAAGAGAATAGTAAGACTCAGACCTATCAATATGGCATCACTATATTTCTATTGATAGGCCTTGTAAGTATGCTTTGCAAATAATTGCCTTGAAGCTTTTAATGCTCTTGCACTGCAAGAAGCTGAGCAACATTTTCAGTGCTTATTCACAGCATACACTCTTGGCATGTGTTCCTGCAGCCCACATCAGGCAGAATCCCCCTCAAATTAAATGGGCTTTTTGCCCAATACAGTCTCTCATTCTAACTGAATTAGTAGTAACAGACTTAACTATAAATTATTTTTTACTCCGGGCACATTCTGTAATAATTACTCTCCACTAGTAAATACTTCACTGTATCAGGGAGATACAAAAGGTTTTAATTTTTTTTAACTCAGCAATTCTCTTTTATTTCAGGACTGGTTCTGTTGGAAGAGGAATTAGGTTTGTTTTTATGGTAAGAAAGATCACATTTAAAAAAAACCCTGAGGGTATAATTAGGACATTGCCTTAAGAAATTACTACCTTATAATACATGAAATTTGAAGTTCTTCCCCACTGAACACCTTGTGCTTTAGAGATTGGGGTGGCTAGGTCTAGGAGGGCAAGTTTTGTGGGGCTTTTTTAATGCTTTTGTTTTCCAGGTATGCATTAGTATTGAGAAGAGGCTGATTCATGCTGGACTACATTTTCAGCATGGATTGAATTCCACCCGGAATCAGAGTAGTGAAACGTGCTGCATGGCAGCTGGCACAACAACATTTTTAATCAAATAATAGATTCCAGCTGGTGGGGAGTCAACTGAGTTCTGAAGCAGACATGACTTAATGCAGATCTTCCTTATTTCTGCAATAAAATGCATTACCTTTGCATATGAAATAAGTGTAAGTGGAGGAGGGGAAGTGAAGGAAAGCAAGTTTGCAGGTTTACTAGAAAAAAACTAGCCATTATAACCTCATAAGTTGAGTTAAATAAAGGATAATATGGGTTTCTAAGGTCAGAGTGACAAATTAACTTGAGCTCTTCTCACATACCATGAAACGATTTCTGGTTTGCAGGTGAGCTTGTGATTGCAAGGGTCATTTTCTAGGCTCTCTCCTTGGATATTGTATTTAGTGCTCTTTAGCTACCTACTATTGTCACTGTCATGAGGAATCATCCCCACATTAGTTGTCAGTCTCTTCCCCCTACTTACCTGGCTAGGTTACAGTGCAGTGGTGTGAACAATTAACCCCAGCAGCTGAGTGGGAGTCCTTTTGGTGTCACTGAACTGAATATTGTTTCAGACCGACCTTTTTCTCTGCTCTCTCGAGAAGTGTAAAGATATTGATAGAATTCAGATAATGAGGATCTCATCGATATGTAGAGCTGAAACCATAATTGTGCAGCAAAGCAAAATGTAATGGTACTGGAAAGGTCAGTGCATGTTGGAAAATGTCAACAGATCCTGCATTTTCAATGATTTTTTTTTTAAGTTAGTTTCTATCCCACTGTCTAAGCTCAGTGCTTAGCCAGGACAAGCAACTCATTCTTCACTTGATGCTTACTGGGGCTTAGTTCATGCTGTTGAAAGACATGTCAAATGCTGCAAAATCCCCATTCAGTGGCTAAGAGCTTTTCTTCTGGTTTTCTCCCTGTCTGAAAGCTGTGAGTGATCTGTGCTGGCTAGTTGTCTTTCTGTCAATTCACTGCTGGATGTTCTCCAGAGAACCGAGGTGAAGTTGAGCACCTCCTCAGCAGGTCTCAGCTGGGCAGCTGTCCTGCTGTCCTGTCCACAGCCGAGAAGTGTAAATCTTTGAGGAGCTAATAACTCCCATCCCTTTAGCTGGGGCTGCAGAGATTTGATGTTTCACACAGTCTAACCTGAAAATAAATGGAGTTTGAAAAGGCATGCCTGTTGTGAGAAGACCCTTTCTAAGATGAGTGATCCCCATTGCCTCAGAGTCCCATCTGAGGTCACTTGTTTCAGTCAGGAGCTGCTGCATGATAGGAAGATCAAAGCTTTTGGAAAGCAATCAGACCTTTTCATGACATTTGCTGAAAATGTGCTACAAGGTAAGTTTTCCCTTAAAAAAAAAGGTAAAGTAAAAAATTTCTTTTTACTTTATTTGTGTGGTCAGAATTTCATCCTCAGTAAAAGTCCTATGGAAGAAGAATACTAAGTATTTTTATGTAGACGTCTGCAATTAACATTAATCTATTAATCCAGCCTAGCAAGAGAGTATTGATTGCAGTGTTTTTACACTTCCTTTTGACAACTTTGAAAAGTGATGAGAGAAAAACAAAGTCAAATTGATCTCATAATTTCAGGAGTTGTCTTGAAAATAAAAATACATATCCACATAGCTTCAATTTATTGCCTGTATTATTTCCATGATGTTTCTGTAGTTACTGTCTGTTTCTGACAACATTACAGCATATTTTAGAAACTTTTGTGTTACATTTTGGTTTTGTCTGTCTCATTCCTCATGAAGTTTATTGATGCCATAAAAAACTCCAAAACCATAAAAATGTTTCTGAATGTGGAAAATGTACAGCAAAAGGAAAAAGTAATCTGGGACATGGCAGATAGTAATCAGATGTTGGTGGAGATATTTAGGTAAGCTTTTTTATTAAATGTTATGAAAAGTTCATTTTAAGTTTCTGTTGTGCATTGGTAGTTTAGGAGATGCACTGGAAGTCTGGATGGCTGTGGCTTTGGACCAGTCAAACCCCACAATTTGTTTTGGTGCAGAGTGAGAGATCTGAAATTTACAGGGTTGGGGTTTTTTTCATACAAAAGCAAAACTGGACCTTTTGGAAAAACTAATGAAACAACATGGAGAGAAATTCTTGCCAGAGCAGCCAAGTGTATTTTGGCCAGGCACTTCGCTGTAGCAACAGGAACCCAGCCTGGGGTCTCTTGTCTGTCACATCCTGGGCAAATGCTGTTTAATGCAGATGGTCAATGGCTTTTGGTCAGGAGTGCACATCTCCCACTTTTGCCTGCTCTCTCTATTCATCTGGAAATCTTAACCCCCATCTGGGAAATACTTCTAACATCACCTTTCTTAGGAAGTGGCATAGTAGTGCAAAACATTTCAGTCACCTTCCGTTTCAAACTGTACTTGATAAATTTAGAACCAGCTTTTAAACGAAGCTGTGTGAGCAGTGGATGTGTTCACATTTTCAGAAGGACCCTACAAGTTAACAGGTGTTATGTTTTCTAAGGTGTATGCCGATGCACATCACACAGTTGAGGTTGTGATGACAGAGTTAGAGGTACTGGTTTGTCCTCAGCCTTGCTGACTGGAATGGCAGTAGACTGGTTTTCATTCGGATGCATTGAGTTCCATGTGCATGGATGCCATGCGCAAAGATCTGTGTGACATTTGTTGGTTTTAATGAGGTTGGGTCAGATTCGTAGGATTCATTTAAATGAAAACTGGTAAATGAAGGTTAACAGATTACTTATCAGCCATGTAGTTTAAGAAAGCAGCTATTTCAGAAATCATTATTCTATTTATGGAATAAACTAATAATATTTAATGACTTTATTGATTCTTACAAACAGTTACTTGTGCTTGTAGATGCTAATTGCATGAGAAGAGCTCTGTACTTTGCATGGGCAGAGTTATATTTCTGTTGCAGTGTTTGTTGTATTCATGCCAAAAAAACAACCGAAAAACCTAATTAACTTCTGATCCTTCAAACGTGTGTGTGCTTAACTTGACTGCTCAAATAATGTTGCTTTGGCAGTGTTGATTTCAATACTTTGATCATGAAATACCTCATGTAAGGTGGTGGTGGTGGGGAATTAATACAGCACTACTGTTGATCTGTATAAACAGTCATTAATGAGTACACGTTGCACCCTTCCCTGGAGGCAGAAAACCATGTTTCTGCTGAGTTGATGAGTAAAATTAATTTGCTCACTAAAGATACTTACTGTCTTGAGATCCAGTGTACTGCTGCTGTCTTAGCCCAAACTCAGACTTCAGAATGACTGTTCCTGTGCTTTGCTGGGCACGGATTTCCCTGGGTGTTCTGGCTTTTACTCCTGTCTGCTCTATTTCAGCTGCCCCACCTTCAGCTCAGTTCCCTGAGCTGGACTAGGGATAGCACAAAGACGTTTATAAAAGTAAACAAGGGTATTGTCTGAGTGTCTTTACAAACAACAGAAGATAATTTGTTTGCCCACCGGAAGAGGAATGTTTACTATTTAGGAAGGCAAAGTACTATCCCTTCAAGCTTTACAGAGTAGAAAAAATAGTGCAGCTTAAAGCTGACTGGAGCCCCTGAACCTCTGATGTTAGATACCAGCAAGTCCTCAGCTGAGGTTTTGGGATACCAAAGAAGAGCCTGGGATCTAGCAGGGAATGGGCTAAGGTAAGATTAGGAGAGAAATGTGGGAATAAAAACAAAAAGCTACATAAATTGCATAAAAGAAGAGTGGGGAAAGGAGATCAACAAGGAGATGACAAGGGTGGATTTCTGTGATTGTTGCTCTGAAGAGTGGCTGGCAAACATGCCATCTGACAGCATTTCATGTGCATTTTGCATAGCCAAAATTTCATTTATAATTATAACTAGGTATTTGAATTTCTTTTTCACTACTCCTGTGTGAAGTTGTTCCTGCATTGTTTTTCATGTTTATTTTCTCAAAGGAGAAAAAAATTTGCAGACTCCCCAAATATTCTAAGAAGAAAAGCCAGCCGTTTATTTAAGCGGGCTCTCAATATGCAGAAAGTTGCCTCCAGAAGAAAATGCTAATATTTGGCTTTGGATTTCCTGGGAACACAAATAAACTGTTCTTTATTTTTTGTCTTTGGAGATTTTGTAGGTGTTTTTATTTCTTCCTTGTTCTTTTAAGTCTTTCTACTTATCTAGCATCTTGCGTAACTTTGATATTTATCTCTGCAATACAGTAATTTACATGAAGATATGCAGGTTTTAAGAATTTTTTTTTTACTGGTAGACAGAATAGGAAGTTAAAAATCATCTGTTTTTCATTCCGTATCTATTTTGCAGTGCATGTTGAAAGAGACATATGCTGCTGCATGTGTGATGAGGCTAATTCTGTCTTTGCCTTGGTGGAGGTGTTCACACTGCACTTGCATTCTGATGAATTAAATGAGAAATCAGGAGTTTAGGTTCACAGTGGGCTCTCAGGAGGTTGCTTTGTCAGAGCACTGACTTTGCTCAAAGCTCTGTGAAACTCACCCAGCCACAGGTCCGCCCCAACCTTCTGCTTCCCTGTGCTCTGTTTCCTGAGGGTCATCCAGGGGAAACTAGGGTTGCTTGAAGGCTTCAGGATGCTCCAGCATGGCTCTGAGTATGGCCTTGCTGTGAAATTAAAATTGAGTCATGGTAAAGTGACAAAATCTCTTCTAGGCCAGACTATCCCCATCTCCCCAGGGTTTTGTTTTCTGAGGCTCGTGGTAGCACTCTCAGTAACTGTGCATCAGAGACTTATGAAAATAGAACATCTGTAAAGGTGAGAGTTTTTGAGTGGGAAGCTCCTCCTTGACTCCACAGCATTTGCAGGTTATCAAAGTCAGGGATACTGCTGAGGGTGGGCTGTGGCCAACCACAGGGTCATTTGACTCCCTGCATCTGAGATGCAGTGAATGGCATTGAAGGGTTTCTTTTTAATGGGCATGTTAAACACGGGACAAATTCAATTTTAGTATTGTCATTTAAAGTCATTTCTGATACAGATGATTTGCTGGCAAATGAGACGTTAGGTCTGCCATAATTTGGGGCTCACCCAAGTTTCAAGTATCCTGAATGCAAGTGATGTAAGTGATGGTTCAGCTGTGCACCGTGCTCCACAGTACTTTAATGCAGATGAGCCATTCTGACCATGATGATGAGTGCAATAGCTAAAACTCCTATACAGTAATAACACAATATGAATATGCCATCACCTCCTTAAAAAAACCCTGAAATCCCAGCGTGGTTGGTTGTTACTTTCATCCACTGCAAGTGGAAACTGCTTAAACAGACACATATCTCAAAGTTTCCCATGGGCATTTTTAATGCAGAACATCGTCTTAGTATCAAATAGCTGAAAACATAATAAAAAAGTGTATTTTAAAGAATAATTAAAAATTCACAAAAAATCTAAGTTGGTATCAAACGAAAGAAACTAAGTCTTGAATACACCCAGCTATAATGAGGCATATAATATTTTATAGAGTGATCACAGTGTATAAAATATTCTGACAAAATTTCAAGTTGAGGAAGTTCACTGTGACCTGGTATGTTAAAAATACTCATTGCGGCTTTACTAAAGTAAAGATAGTAAAATTCTTGTAGAACCTAAATGTGTTTTGCATGTAGAGTAGAAATGTCTGTCATGAGATTGCATTGCACTTAGGTTCATGATGACCTGTCTTTTTTCTTTACTTTGATTTTTCCTTGACTTGTAGTTACTGAAGTCCCCAAGGATTACTGGGGCATAATGCCTAAAAGTGCTCTTTAACGCTTGACAGCATGGCTCTGACAGTGTTAGACACACATTTTAAGCATGCTAACAATTGAAGGATAATGCTGTACACAGTGTAGAGGGTTTACAGAAGAGGCAAATAGGGATTTTGCAGCTTAGAATGGAGAGTCTTTGATATAACAGTTTCAGAAATTAGATTAGGGTGTATATCATTTAAACCTCCTTTACAGTTGTGCTGTAAATTTAATGGCAAGATTTGGTTGAAATGAGCTCTTGTGGTCTGCAAGGAAGAAAATCAATCAGGGTGCACCTTATCATTTTGCTATATCCTTGCTAGGGATGCAATTAAATTCAGTCTGAAAGGTCACAGTGTGGGGTATGCATTAACCTTACACTAACCCAGTGTATGATACTGCCACTGAGAATGAGTTAATAAAGATATCAGTTGGAGCTGCACATTAGTTCTCTTTTTTCCCCAAACATATCTGTGTTCACACACACTTCTAATTGCATCTTTGTGCATAATATTAGCAGATATCTGGAATATTTGCAGGGCTGTTAATTAGGTTGTAGACTAGTGTACAGTGGAATGTACAACAGAGTTCCACAGTTGGTGGCCAAACCCACTTAAACTCATTTGCTGGAGTTCCTGTTAATGCAGGAATATGCCAGTGAGACAAGGCTTTGTTTCATTTCCAGACTGATGATGTTTGAAAGAGCAGCTGCAAAAAGTGGGTTTAGTTTCCAAGTACAGGAGAGTTTCTGAATGCCATTTGCATTATACACATTTACTCCAGATGACAGAAATTAAATTTCTTATTGAGAATTGGACAAGTACTTTGGTAGTGAAGAGACTCCTGACCTTTTTAACCTATTAAATTAAGTTATGGGGAGGTATTTGGCTTTAGGTTTGATTTGGGAGGCCTCTTTAAAAGGAACCATGCTTCCCATGTTCTCTATTAAAGAAAACCAGCATAGTGCAACTTTAAGAACAGCAGCGCAGTTTCAGGGACAAGGCAGAGAAACAATATCCATCACTTCTTTTCCAGAGACTTCTAGTGAGAGGTTGTCAGATTTTACTTCTAAATAGCATTTTTGCTCCTCTCTGGAACACCATTTTTTGTTACATGAGATTGCAGACTTTGTAATGAATATATTGAACACTGGGGCATGAGAATGAGAAATGTAAAATGTAAACTGCAGATTTTGAAGTGGATTTGGGAAAATAACACCCTGTTAGGCCAGCCTCTAGAGTATATAATATTTTAGAACAAATGTTGAACAAGATTATAAAGTCAGGGTAGCTAGTGGAAAATGGGATAAAATAAAAAATTATTAGTAAGTATTTTTGTGCTAAGGATAGCTGTTTTATCTTCTTCAGTTCTGTTGCTAAATAAAAGCAACAAACGCATTTCATCTCAATCTTGATGAAGAATTTGGATTTGGTACCCACATGGAGATCTAGCAGTGTGATAAGAGAAAAACAAGATTCATAGAAGAAATTTTAAATATGTAGAGAATTGAATAAAGAGGAGATGTCAATATTCATCGTACAACAGGAGTGTTGGGTCAAAGGGAATCTGCTAGTTAAATTCCTTAAAGGAGATGAAATATATTTAATATTTCCCTAGCATTGTCATAAATAAGCAGTAGTATGCTAATGAATTTGACAGGTGACAGAATTCTTATGAATTTATAGGTGACTCAAGAGTCATTGCCGTTTCAGAAGAGGATCATAGCACCATACAAGGATTATGTTTTCTTCTGAGTTGGTGTGATAGATACGGCATGAAATGTAATGATGCAAAGTGAAAGGCCATGCTTTTTCTATGGGTAAAGTGAATCTAAGCAATAAAAAACAGTCCCTGATTATCTCAGAGGTTCATTAACAGCCTTTGCCATGTGTAGCAGAGGTAAAAATAAAGAGCAGCTTTAGGATGGAGCATCATGGAGTTCATAGAAGGGACTCATCAGTTTCCTTGTAGTCCTGTGCTCCTGTATTTATTTGAGGTGTTTCTCCTGAGGAATGGGATGTGCATGTGCCTCTGTGTGTGTGGATGTTTTAATTAAATTGCTAGCTGCTTCCACGTGTTTGAAGCATTCCCCCGTGGTGTCTGTGTCTGTGCACGGCGAGCAGCGGGAAAGATGATGTGTTCTTGTGCACGCAGCTGCAGCACAGCAGGAAAGGGGAAGACTTAAGAGAGAGCAAACTCTGCAGCTCCTGGAGGAATGGTTGTCAGTCACATCCTCTCATCCCAGGCCCTTTGCTGCTGTGGGAATGTGCTGAGTTTCTGCTCCTCTTTGGATGATCAGCCATCATTGCTCATAAGTGCAGCCAAAATATTGGCCTGACTGCAGAAAAACAGAAAAAAACCCCTTTTTTCAGTACATAAATTTTACTCTTGAAAAGCAAGAGAGCTGTGTCCTGATGGTGAGGTAAGTGCCACATCCCCCTTTTTTGTACTTTCCAAAGGCAGGCTGGAGCTCTTAAGCTGATTGTTTGGTCGAGTTGAGTTTCCATGCCACGCACACTGTGGGTCAGGCTGAGCTCTGCTGAGCCACCTTCCAGCAGCATTTGATGCCAAGGGCAGACATACACAGGTACCCTTAGGTATTGTCACTGTGCCCTGAGCCAAGCTGCTTGGATGCTGCCCTTGGGAGGGCAGCTTGGTGCATTGAGGAGGGAGCTTGAGTGTCAGAGGGGGGTGTGGTGGGTGGTTTGCTGAGCCCCAGGAGCAGCCTGCAGCTGCACAGGCAGCAGCCCTGCGCCGCAGCTTGTGGTGCTTGGGTTGGTCAGGACAGGTGCTGCTTCTTCCCTGCTCTTGTCACTGCTCATCTTCCCCCTCTTGCACGGGGTGCTTCGAGGTTTGTTGGGCTCTGTGGATTTCAGGAGAAAGCATGTGTCACTATTTCTGTTCTCCCTAATCTTGAAAAAGCAGAATTTAAGACTTCACAGAAAATCCAGCCATTAGTTTCGTTTATTCATATGCTAATGCTCATTTTGCCTTAACTATCACACAGGGAATGAGTGGAGATGACAGTCTACTCCAGTTAAGGCACATAAAGCTTGCTTTTTGGATTAGCCACGACAGTGGTTATCAGGAGTGGGACTGTATCCTGAAGCATCGGCTTCTTTTTATTTTCTTTTTCTTTTCATATTATTATCACCCAGTTTCCATGCTTACATTGTTTACCCTTGACATGAATGACTATTTCTTCCAAATATATTAAACACATTAATCAGTTTCCATGGCTGAAGCAGATTTAATATGCATTTTTAGGAAAGTATTGGACAGATTTCAGTGTTGTTATTCCAAGAATTTTACTTGCTGATTTACAGTGCTTTTGAGAGTGAGATTGTCTTTTGTGTCAGACATGCAGCATGGCAAGCCAACAAACATGAGAATCAAGAGTGACTTGATGCTACAGACAAGAATGTGTGATTTTCTTTCCATCATCTAGTTCTGTTTAATACCAACAGAAATGGCACATCTCCCACTTCCCTGTGAGTACAGCTTCTGCATTTCTGCAGTCAGTCCAGAAAAATTTGATCAGGGCTTTCCCCAAGGGGACAGAGGAAGCTGCAGCACTGTCCACCAAACCACCACTTCTCTGAGAAAAATACCCTTCACGGTCCAAATGAGTGAAAGGATTTTATTTTTCATGGCATAAAGACCTATGAATGTGCTTAGGGACCATACACTTCACTCTGTAATTTTCTACTTGATTATGCTTCAAAATTGTAGAGTAGTTGTATTATTTTTATATAGCAGTATCATGAGAGTTCAAGAATACTTCTTAACTGGCATTGAACTTTAACCTGAACACTGAGGTTCATGAGTATATTCACTTAATATCTCTTAATGTTCACTGATAATCACTGTCTGCCTTACTATTGCCTCTTCTTGAGGAAGGCAGAAAAAACCACAAACCAGTTTGTTCAAACTCATGAGATGAAGTGATGAATGTCCTCATAACCTCATTACACAAAAGTAAGAAAACTGGACCAGAAGTTCACATCCTAATTATTGCTGCAGCTATAATATAGTGTGGGAACTATTCCATCCTAGGCAATAAGGGAATACTTGCTCTTTCCATCAGAGGCCTTATTATTTTTGCATTTTTACCATCAGCATCACAATTCTGCCAAATGAAAATACGTATCCAGACGTTACACGGTTGTCTTGCTTTTCACAGTTCATTTTTCCTGTCTGTTGATGTGTGCATGATTTGAAGCTTCTTAATGGTGTCGACAAACAATTGTACATTCCCACACTGTAAAACAATACATTTGTGGCTCTTCTTACCCGTGGGGTAGTTGAGGACCTAAGAAGATTATGTAAAAGAAGATTGATTTCTGCACTTCATGTAAAAAGAAAATCTATTTCTAATCTGCTTTGGGATGAGAATTCATAGTGACCATCTGTGTGAAAATTTTACCCATAGTAATTTAATTTTTAAAAAAATCTGGCTCAAAATATCAGCTTTTTTTTCTTCTGCTTTTTTTTCTCTTCCTGAGTAAAGTTTCATAGTCTGGCATCTCAAGGAAGAGCATCTGCTTCAAAGATGTCTTTGGAGGTTCTGAGTTATAACTCCTTACCTTTTTAACAAGTTTTTCCATCATGCTGGCTCATACAGCCGGTGAGACGTCTCTAGATGTTATGGACAAGGTCTATAGTGTAAACATTTGTGTCATCTCCGTGCTTCACTCCTTAATATTAATGTCTTGTTCATCTTTTTCCTTAAAAAGAAAATTGACATTGTGATTTTCATTAACCATTCACAATTTTGACAATCTTTTTATTAAAAATTATCATGACTCACATTTCAGCCTATTAAAATTACAACAGAGTCAGACAGAAGGCTAATAATATTTAGGAAGTCCAGTCTGCACATGCATTTTTCATTATGATTGACAGCCTGTTTAGAAATTCTATGTTTGTAAGTTCCAGCCCAGATTTTCACCAGGTCTCAGTGAATATTTATTGGAATTCACAAATACTTCATAGTTAGGCTGTGTTCTATACCCACAGGAATGTTTTTCCACTGGACATTCACATAGTTATCTTTTAGTCACATAAATACTTCAACAAATTTTTAACATTCTCATTAAATTAAGTAATGTACTTACATTTGTGTAATATATTGACATTAATCTCAATACAAATGTAAAATGTTGGTTGTTTGTGCTTGGAGATTCTCACTGCAGCACTCTATTAGGTTAAGGATGCTACTGGGTGTCAGAGGGGAGCACTGTTCCCAAAACTCTTTGACCTGGTTCACTGCTAGAAAGCAGTTAAAAGCCAACATGGAGATGAAAATATCTTTCACAGCTGTGACAGCACAACATATGTTACTACTTTGTGTGAAAATGAGCAGAGACAATTTAAACTCTGCATTTGGCCGATTAGTCTTATGGTGTCTTTTCTTTGACAATAAAGATGCTGTTGGCAAAACCTATCCAGAAAGGACAGAGTGGGTATTCCTGCAGAGACTGTCTAGTAGATTGGAATGCTTCTGGCATACAGATAGTTGTAGCAGATGTTTCCAATTAACTGTAATAATTTTGAAAAATAAATGAACTTTCTTCAGGATCTCCTTGATGAATATTGATGTGGTGGCAGTCTCCTCAGCCTGGAAGTGCTCACAGTAGCTGTGCTTGGAGTGGAGAGGATTAAAAATCGAAAGGTGACGATTTGCCACAAAAGCTGAAGATTCAGATCCTTGCACAGGGCAGAATGAGGAAAGAATTTTTGTCTCCATTTGTCTGTATGTCCTGGCTTTTCCCCTCCAGCAAGCCCTCCCAAGGCAGTCAGTCCCCCGAGGCAGGCTGGGGGAAGGTGGCCTGACCATGGGACATCATGCCATGGGTCACACCCCAGGGGACATCCATTGCTACAGGCCAGTGTGGATGGTTGTGTTAAGCCCCGAGGTGAACTTAGTGCCAGCGTTAAGGGATGTGTTCTGTGAGTGCTGGGGTTTGTGAGGAGCTCGATGTCAGTGGAGACATGCGAGCTCTTCAGGGATCCTGCAGCTCTCCACGCAGAGCTGCTTGGTTTGCTTGGAAACACTTCCAACGACATATGGAGAGCTGAACTTGGTGTGGCTGTGCTGTGGGATACCAGAGTGAGCCTGGAGGTTTCTGGTACAGATTTTTTCAGGGCTTCAGGACTCTTGTTGAGTGCTGTCCACAAACAGATGGCAAGCTCTACTGTTTAATTTTCTTTTAAAAAGGGGGGGCAAAGAGTATTTCACAACTTGTATAGAATTTAATATGGCTTTATTTTAGCATAGTTTCATTTCTTGTTAAGTCCATTTTGCTTTATTTTCCTTCTTCTAGGTGTATTTATTTTTTTTCCTGTTGTAGCTAAGTCTTAAGTAGTTTTACTTTGAGCTTGATGATTTAAATTTTTTTTTAATATACCAGTATTTTTCCTGGTTCTACTTGTTACTCTCTTTATAGTTTTGTTGCAAGACACATTTTTGCTCTGATTTCACCTAGTTCTTTCTACACTCCTAAACTCTTGTATTTATAATTTTTCAGCTTATATAGTAGATTCCACTTCTTGACAGTGATTGCAAGCACTGCTAGTGTAATTTCTTTGCTTTTATTTTTGTTCGTTTCAAAAGCTAAAGCCATGAATGAGGTTATTTGAACAAGGCATGTTCTGCTATATGTTTTCCTCATTCAGCTCTCCAAATCCTCCTCATCTGTAGTGTTTGGAGGGTGTCCTGCTTGTGGTGTTGTAGAGTCAAGGTCCAGTTTGCAGTGGTGACCAACCTATCCACTGGGATCAAAACTTCCTGGCTGGTGTTGCTGTCCCAATAATATGCCTCTTAGCTGTAAAACCCACTGGGAATTAATCTTCTCTTTAATTCCTATTTTATGCAATGAGGGTATTAGGGCGGTTGTAATACAGACCCATTGTGTGAGGTCCTGCCTGCTGCTGTCCTTTGACACAAGCCTTCAGTTACTCCACACTTCTTTTGGCTTCTAGAAACTCAGCTTCACAGGCTGTAAAGGGTCTGTGTAGTGTTTCTTTACAGAAAGCCCAACTGACTGTGTATAATCTTAAGCCACTTAATTTTCCGGTACTTTACTTAGCATTAACTGCTTTCAGTAGAGACTTGCATGTTTAAGAGACAAAAACTTTAACACTGCCAAATAGTCGCCTTGCAAGGCCGTTTTCAAGGGAATTGTTTGCAAAGCAAACTTCCTTGCTCACTGTCACCATTTGGGAGTGTCTCTAGTTTACTACCTCGTCAGGAAAATACAGAAGATGGGGTCTCAGGAGTGGTAGGAATCCTTCCCTGTGCACATGTGCAGCTCTGTTTTGTTTTCACATGTTTATCCGCCCTTCAGACACTATTAATGAAAACATAAAATTATATGGAGGGGTAGGGCTGTTTCTTTTGTCTTTTTATGTTAAGGCAAATTGAGGATAGGAGGATGATGCTGAGTCAAAATAATGATCTCTGTAACTCTTTTAGGGCTAGTGCAAAAATAAGAATGAGATGTGACAAGGGGTCTTGAGCAAATGGAAATGACAAAGCTGAAAACACAAATGTGAAAGACTAATGGTTCCTGTGAACTCCCGTCTGTATTGAAAAATACTTACGTCAAGAGCAGAGTTTAAATTTTTTTGGCTGCGCGCTTGCATGGGACAGAATGTATTTAAAACAATTCCTGTAAAAGCTTCTTCCTAAGCAGGCATGTGTCTGGAGAAATAAAGGACTGACACAGCACTGGAGGCTCACGGTGCGTGAAGAGGTGTTGCTCCTGCACACAGGATCAGGTTCTGGCCTTTTCCACCTGCAGAGAGCCAGAGCCTTCCTAATGATTTCAACAGAGCAATTGCACAAAGGATTGTATAGGAAAAAATAGGAATGAAAGTGGCAAACATGATGGGAATACGGTCTTTCAGATTATTTGCTGTGATTTTTCCCATTTGTTTTAACCACTTCCTGGCTAGAGTGCTGCAAGAACAAAACCATGGTCCTCTAAAACAATTTTCTAGGCATTTTAAAAGATGCTGTTGCAGCATAGATGAAGCATTAATGTAGTGGTGCTTTGGTGAGCCTGGGGGGATTTATGTTGTGTTGATTTAGTGATGAATCTAGTAGGCAATATGTAGTGCTGTGAGAGCTACTGCTAATGCTGTCAGAGGAGAGAGGTTGGAGCAGCAGACAGGGGAAGGACAGGGATGCAGAGGGGTGGCTGAGGAACAGGAGCATGGAGCTGAGTTCGGAGAAGGTAGGTCACAGGGAAGAGCAGACCTTGACTGGTCTTGCCTTTGTATCCATGAACAGGGGTTTTGAACATCGTTTATAGTGGGTGGTAAATACATACTTTGTCTGGAGGCATGACTTCAGGCCTTTTATGCCCTCCCCTGTGTTAAATATTGTTATAAAACCCCCAAATAGCATGGTGAGTGTTTTCTTTTGTTTTCACTTTAAAAGGAGATATTGGCAATTATTATTATTATATCAGTAAGGAGCAACAGAAAAGCCAAAGCATTTGATGCCTTGCATGCTTACTTGACAACATTAAATTAATGCAAAGAATGGCCCCTATTTAAATGAGCAAATATCTAAATTACTGCCTAACTTTTTCACATTTTTGCATTAAGCTCTTCTTGTGTTTTATGATCTTGTGACCAAAAAAAATAAGCTTTATCAGGATTTGGAATTAATTGAAAGACTGAACATAAAAAACCAACTAACCAAATAGTAAAAGCTGCTTGATGAAGAGAGGCAAGGAGATTTCTCTGTATGTACAAGACCTGTAATTTTTGAAAATAGATCTGCCAGCCCAGTTATATCTCTGTCCTAATAGGATCACTTGGAAAATATCTGTAAATGTCTGGTATTTCACATTCTTAATATCTGGGTTTTAGTTTTGAAGTGGCTGCACATGTGAAACACCAGCCATGCACATGTGAAATACACTTATTTGAGTGTACTTTCTCTGTGTTCTATAAAACTAGGAAAGTAAAACAATGAAGAGATCCCCGTTAGCTGGCCCAACTGGGATTATTGGCTGAGATGCTTCCCATGTCAGGAAGTAGTGATTTGTTTCCCAGGGCATGCTTTCCAGGCTGATGTTCCTAGAAGATTTGTCCAAGCAAAGATATTCAGGCTTTGACTTATGGTGAATTCTGGTATCTAATGTAGAGGGGATTCTAATAGCCACCTGAAAATTGGATTTTAAAACTGATGGGAAAGGAAAATGAATGTTTTGTCTTTCCCTTCTTCAGTTAGTAAAAGCAAAGATGGGAGGTTACAGTTACCATTTTTTGAACATTATTTCTGAAACACTTCAGAGGGAGTGAGGCGTTCCTAAACATTCTACATGATGAATTTGTTTCGGCTACCCTGCTGAATTGAAATGAAGTGCTTCTCCTTCTTTCAATGTGTAAGGCACACTCATCTTGTCCCTGGCTGGAATGTGAGCAGTGCTTTGCTGCCCGGATTCCCATGGCAGCAGCAAGCAATCTTGTGTGCAGATAAGATGCTCTCCGTCATCACGGGACTGTCACTGGTGTCTCAGAGGCAGCAGGCAGGGTCCCAGTGGGGAAGCTCACAGCTGGCTGCAGCTGCTCTTTTGCGTTCTTCAGGGAGGGAGGAATGTACATGAAAAAGGAGAAAAACTGTAATGGAATCCATTAACAACTGTTAGGAAGGAAGGAAGCTCGTGTAGATGAATTTTAGTGGAACAAAAGCTATTTATACAAAGCCACCTTCTGTGTTGCAGTAACTGATGGCTATGCCACAGGGTGACCTCTCTTCCCAGGGCCTTGCTGGATGGCAGGGCAGTGAAGGTGGGGACCTCTAGGCTTTTTCCTGCTCTGACACAGAATGGAGCACCCACAGGTGCACTGCCTGGCTGTGGTAGAGGTGCTGGCAGGAGTGCTGCCCACTGGTTGCCAGGCCACTGTGGCTTTTTCCACAGTCAGGGGAAGGGAGCTCTGTGAAAACCAGGCTCACAGTGTGGGGGTGGGATGTATGTGCTGGACTTGGGGGGAAGCACATGGGGGCTGCTTTTCTTGTTCATTTCCCCTCAGGCTTAGCAGAAAATATTTTTCTCACATCCTTGTCTGTCCATCTGGCTGCTTTGGTGTGGGAGAAAACACATGCTGAAGCCCATACAATTTGCATGGATTTAATGCAAATACCGAAGCAGAATTTCAGGAGTTGGTTAAGTGTGGGTTTTTTTCTAAAAGGCTAATGTAATCTTCTGTGGTGTGTGATTACATCTTCTGGCAAAGCTTGCTTGATTGAGCAAATCCCATTTCTGGGATTTAGGGTTTTATGCTAGCATCTCTCCCAGTTCAATGAGTTGGCGTAGACAATTCTGTTTAATGTCTTCTCCAGTGCATTTTGTCCAGCATGGAGTCTGGAGGTGGTGAATAGGTACACTTACACTCTGGCTGTCTCAGCTACTCATGTAAATGAAGAAGTCACATTCAAAGAGTAAAAAACCAAAAATCTTATCATCCACAAGTTACTGCAGGTTTCCTTTAAACATCATATTCAATTCTTGCTGGCAGAGTGATTTAAAAAGGTCATTTGCAGAAGAGAGAGACATACAAATGTTCTGGGGAGTCCTTGTCGGGTCCCTGGTCAGAGCAGTGACACTCAGCTCTCTCTGTCCATCAGTCCACTCCACATGTCACCTCCATGCACAGGAGGAGGGTGGTAGGTGGTGGCTCACAAAAGACAGCTACCTACAAAACTCACCCACAGAAAGGGAGGTGAAGGCTGTCCAGTGGTGCTCTGTCTCAGCACCTTCCATTGGGCAGAGCCTGCTTTATTGAGCCATGCTCCTGTAGAGCCTTGATGTTACAGGGTCAAGTCTCCCTTGCAGATGGCTTTCATGTTCCAAAGGCTGCTGGAGTAGGGGCATGCTAAAAGCTGGGCCTCTGCTTGCTAGCTGGAATTCATTCTTGATGCTCAAGATAGTTTTCATTATGTTGTTATTGGTTATTTTAAAAAACCTAAGCCAGCCAGCTTCTGTCACAGCCTTGCTGTGTGACCAGGGCAAAGCATTTATTAGCAGGTGCTTTCAGAGCTTTTATGGAGCTCCCCTGGTGGACAGACACCTTTGCCCTATTGGGCCACTTCACTCTGAAGCGATTGTTGAAAGTACACTTCAGAGTCAGGGCAGGGTCTCGTTTCTCAGCACCCTTGCGTAACACTGGCTTTATCAGACACTTGAAAGATTTGCGCTTTTCAGTCCCTTTTTAAATAGTCTCTGAATTCGTTCAGTCCAGCCTTGTGAACCGACCTTGGTGATGCTTTCACATATGTGCCAACCCATCCATGACAGGGGTCTTCAAGGGACAACAAAGTATCAAAGGACAATATTAGATGAAAAAACAGGTCTGATCTCTCACAGGTAGTGTGGAGTCCAGACAAAAAGCATAAAATCCCACAACAACAATAGCAGAAAGAAGGTGGAAACACCATCTCTTACTGATCTGTTGTTCACCTCCTTCAGAAGTTGTACGAATTTGAAGGGCCTGCAGATCCTTTAGGATTTTTTCCCTTTTATTCCAGAAACACGGGTCAAAATTTGGGCAATATTGATAGACTTCAGTCTAGTGTCACATGAAGCGTCTGCAGGGGTAGCCAGCTCACTATTCTGCCCTGTAGGTACTTAGGAGAACAGCACAAAGAACATTAGTTGCATTAAGAAATGTTTGATGTAATTATCCAGCTTTTTGTTTGGAATAGGTCTAAAGTTGTTCATCTTGTTTTTCCTGATTTTTAAACCAGTTTTCACTGTGAAGGATACAGTGATAATCAAAGAGACTAAGAACTGTTAGCTTACAGTCTACATCCCATCCTGTTTTTCCTGAAATTAAACTTTGAGTATTAAATGCTATCTCAATTCACTGTGGTTCAACAAGGGTTTCTATGAGTGAGGTTTTTTCTTTTTTTTTTCATATTCCTTGTTTTGTTAATAAATGAATGCTGTAGACGCCTTTATCGCTGATGCAGTACTTAAACGTGTTTACACAATTTCTACAGGGCAGTGGCTGTGGGAAGGACTTGTATAATTTGTGCAAATGCTTGTACAGAGAAAATCACATTTTAATAATTACCTTTCATAAATGCAATTTCCTGAGCACAAACAGCTTTATCTGGTATGCTTTTGCTGTGTAGGATGCCACCACTCATGGCAGGAAAAACTGGGATAATTCAAACAGGTCTGACAGGATCTGGACTCAGAAATGCAAGTCAGCCATGGGAGGCGAGATGCAGAGCAGTCGTGGATAGTGATGAAGAAGTGACAAAGCTTCTATCACAGCTTGTCAACAAGTGACAGGAGGATGTTATTTTTTTGTCTCTTGCATTTATAATCTCGAAATTAAACCCTTGTAAATAGATTTATATCTTTTGGTGGATGTTTTCCTAATTAGCATGGTGTCACTTCCATTTCCAGAACCTCTGCCCGCTAGTATCTCATAGTCTGATCAGTTATTTTGAGCAGACTGTAATAATATTCTACATTTTTAAAAAAAAATTATGTTCCTTTGTGCATTAGAGTTTAGCAATTTTATTTTTGATAATCAGATCTTGTCATATATCCAAATAATTCAGGAGTATTTCTCCTGGTTAGATACGACAATATAGGATAATGGATTTGCACAATTTTTTTGACCAAATCTGAAAACATTTGGACATCTTGAGTCAGAAAGATCTTTGACCTGAAGTTGAATTAAGGAGAGGAAAATAGGAAAAGTGGGTGGATGCAGGAGAGTATTAAACAAAAAAGAGAATTTCTGTTCATTCAAGATTTTGATCCTGTTAAATGGTGTCAAAAGCTCTTTGTCATAGAATTGTTGGGCCTTATAAATGGCATAAATTTGAAAATTAGGAAGAGTGGAAAATGAAAATTTAGTAATTTGATTTCTTTCTTCATTTTTAACAAAAATGAGCAAGCTGCAAGGAAGAATAAAAGATAGCTGAAGTCAAAGGAAGAACATTGTAGCCATCTATGTCCTAATGAGTAACATTAGGAAACCATATGTAAGTATTTACTCTTGACTGTAACGGATTGAATACATTTGGTCTTGTCTGGACTAAACAAGCCCAAGTCTATCAAGTATGTGGGTGAAAAAACAGTTGGAAATTTTGGTTACTAGAAATGGAAACCAAAGAGCCATGCTCAAATGCTTTCACTTCAGATGAGGTGAAAGTTTCAGTTCCACTATCAGTGCTAATCAGGTGAGAAATAAATTTGCAAATGGCATCAGTTTTTCTTAAATACTTTGCTGGGTGTGTAGTAATTCATAATAACTGTAGTCTTGCAAACCAACTTCCAGAAGAAAATATATTTTAGAAAATTATTTGTATTCTTGTAGTACAGAATATTAGTTTGTATTGGTACACTTCAGATCTCTGTCAGGCTTTGTCTTGACTGCTTTGAGAAGGGGCTTTGGACGTATGCAAGTTACGCCAAATTAAAAATCCACACAGCCTGAGTTGGTCCAGAGTTCAAGAGCTTTTAGCAGAGAACAGACCACAGACTCAAGTGATCTGTGTCCAAGTAAAATACTTCAGTTTGATCAATAACTCAAAATGAAACATAGACCTCTTAGCCGTGGGATCAGTCCGTTGTGTGTTTGTCTTCAGCATGTGTAGGAGATATGCACTTCCCAGCACTGACAGGCTCCCAGCCTGAGCCAAAGGTGATGCTTGATTAAGTGTAAGTTTGTGTTTAGTCTCCCACAGATGGAGAGGACCTGGTACAATCCAGCATTTGTCTCAGGCAAGTAGAAGGACCTGATGAAGTGCCAGTGCCACCTAACACTACAAATAAAACTGTCACTGAAAGTAATGCTCTTAGGAAGAAGGAATAGCAGTGACAAGTTTGACTGGAAAAACTGTAATTGAGGGAAGTCTAGAATAAGCAGTGTTGTCGAATCGGTTTTCATCAACAGCTAATCCAAATTTAGCTAAGATCTCTAGAGTTCAGGCTTCATTATCACCTGGTGCAGGCTGAGCACATCTATCCTGGACCAGCTGGAGATTTGATATAACACCTATTTAGAGAAGTAATTTACAAGTGTAAGTCTTATCTGTATGGCCAGAGATGTTAATAATTTGCCTAAAGATGTTTGCTTTGTATTTGTAAAGATTGAATTTGCTATCAGGGTATTAGAGTGGCAACGGCTAAGTCTTGGCATACTTCACTGGAGAAAAAATATTTTGGCCTTGTGTTTTCTGAAATCTGAATGTTGTGTTCCTCTTTCTCTTAGTTGTAGATATAAAGTGGGAGTCTGAACGTGTGTGTTTTAAAATCCTGTAAGCAAACCAGATTTTTCATCCTAGCATCATACTAAGAAATCTAATGGTTTTTCTACACCTACCTCCAAAGACACATATGGCACCTTCCTGTCTCTGCCAGCGTGTGCACTGTGCTCCTTCCTCTTGCATGATTTTATGGAAAAGATCTCTGAACCTTTCATTCTATGGTTCCCTAATCCATCCCTCCCCTGAATGATAGAACTCTTCTGCCACCTAAGCTGCCCTGAGTAACATCCTTGTGATTTTATAGACTTTGAGAGCTAAGTGCATGTGAGATAGAGGTGAGAGGTATCTCAGATGGATGGTGTACATCCAAAGACACTGGAAGTTAATGGAATTGCTGTGAAATTACAGCAGCAAAAGTGAGGTTTTCTGCTGTACTTCTAAAATAATTGTGAGAATTGTCTGAAAGTATTCATTTTTTTATGGCCCTGACAAATAATGGATCTTTACTTGCCATAGATGTGGGGGAAAAAGACAATAAGGCCTTTAAAAAATGAAAATCAAGTAGGATCACAAAGATTCAGAAATAGAAGGATCTCCAAGGAAAAAAAAAATAAACCATGTCATATAAACCACTTACTTGTAAGAGATAAATCTCTTTACATCTTTCGACCAGTGTGAGGACTGAATTTTGGCTTTCCCATGAGTTTGTGTACATTAAGTACATGGTCCCTTAAGTAAAATCTAAAGGTACAGCTTGTTAGAGATGCAGTGAGATGTCACAGGCAGGTTCCTCCACTCCAGACTCAAGATTTCCAAGAGAAATTAAAATCTTTACTGTTATTAACTACCTCCAAGCCAAAATACTCCATTTTTGGGGCACCTATTGATGTTATGTTGTGGTTTCTAAATGTTGTACAGTAAAAGACAAAAGTGATATGAGAAGAGTAACGCCAAGGACCACTGATTTATGTGGACTGGCAACTTAGAAGAAGCAGAAAAGGGAGGAGCAATAAAGCTGGCCTGTTGGACATTGCTCTTGGTTATACTTGACCTGTTTTAGTTAAAGTAATTCTGCTTCCCTCTGGCCACAAGCATTTCCTAATGTATTTTACCATTAGATGTTGCGTCCTTTATGAGTTCTTGAATGGTGTGTGTAGACTGACCCCTGCATAGTTCTCTTTTCAAGGCATCCTTTTGATTCTGAAAAACCACCTCAGCACTGGTTTTTAAAGGATAGTGGTATATGGAGTTTTTAGATTACTTACGTAATTCTGCAAAATGAGATGTATCCTGTGAAACTGTGTGGAAGCTACTCTGAAATGTTCTAGATGTTTACAGTATTAGGCCAAAGAACATCTGATTATATTTACTGCCATGGAATTGTGGGGCTCTGCTGATACAAAACACTCTTGATCCTGCGTAAGTCCATTTGACAAGATGCTTAAGACAAATTTTGTCTTATTAATAGATAAAAGGAAATAGTATCCTTAAGAATTGTTATTAAAAAATAAAATTAGAAAAGGTGATTGCTCGTTTACTGTCGTCAGCTTAATTTTGAGTACAAGATGCAGAGTTTTACTGGTCTATTACAATCCAGATGCTGAACTGAGTACTGCTGCTCAGTTCTCCTGACAATTATTATGGAGTTTAGCCTCAGCTAAATGTTTTGAAACAACGTATTTTTAAAAAAATGCTTACAAATTCCCTCTAGAAGTCACCCTCTTACTTTGCTGTCTCATGTTACGAAGTCAAATGTGTTAATTTGGAAGAGGTGTATCTTTGATTGTTTGTCACTCAAGATAACCCTTGCCAAAGTCCCCAAAAATTCATGAGCAAGAAGAGCTCTGAGAGGTGGGGCAGCAGGATGGCTGCCTGGCCCTGATGATCAGCTCAAGCCTGATCTGGTAGGACTGGCTGAACGGGTGAGCTAGGGCCCCTGGCAGATGGCCAGCAAATACCAATTAATACTAATTGCATGGGAAAATACTGTAAGGCTGCAATGGTTCATCAGGAACCTGGAATGAGTTCATAGCCATGCTGCACCCAAGGGCTGTGTGTCCCTTGGTGTTTACTTCAGGAAGAGAACACATTGTTGCTTGCTGCTCCATTCACTTCCAATGTTTTAAGATCTGAACTATAGTTAATGTAGAGGAACATGAAACATCTCATGTCTATCACATCTATTTGCTTGGGAATATTTGAGTTAAACTGTAATATGTTAATTGGTTTCAGCAGAGATCATCACTGTCTTATCTTGAGCCAGACATTGCTTCACGTTATCTGGATAAGAAAGAAAACAAAGCTGAAATTGTATGAAATACAACTTCAGGACATGATAGTCCTTTCAAAACAAGAAAACTACGGACATCTGATTTAAAAGAGTTTTTGGCTTTGCCTGTCTGATTTCCACGGAAAGCTTTGCAGAAAACTGAGATTTAAGATGCTGCTGTCTTCTCCTCTGCCTAGTGACAGCTGTAAACATCTGCTGAGGATGTCGTTTATTGTCTCATCCTGTAGTTGTTCATGAAGATCATGAAGCATCGTGCCTCCTTGAAAATTGAACTGGTAGTGCTGTGGTGCAGGAGCGAACAGCCAGCGTGCTCGGAGGCTCTTGCCTGTGGTTCCCGAGGGGTCGAGAGCAGCTGCTGTGTCTGTGCTCCATCCCGGGAATCACACCCGGGCGGGGAGAGGTGCTTTCCCGGGAAGTTTGGAGAGGCAGGTGGCAGCAGGCGGGGTGGGAAGGGCACGTTGCTCTGTCAGCGCACTGCAATTCCGCCTCTTCGTCCTGCTCTCGAAAAGACAGGCAAGGCTTCCAAGTCCTAAATTGCATTTTGTCTAACTCCTCCCCTATTCCGGCTGCTTGCTCATGCAGCCACCCACGGATCCGAAACAAAAATGTGCGAAGCGAGGCAGGGAGTGCTCTTGCCAGTGCAGATTCCATCTCCCCTCCAGGCGCCGGGGTGCCCGTCGTGCACTGACTCTGTGTCGCTCCCGGACACGGAGGAGCTTTGGCTAATCGCACATACTCGAGCATTTTTCTCCCATCCGTTCTCATCACCCTGTACTCCAAGAAGACGCAGAAGAACAAAAAGAGGAAAAGTCCGGGGCTGTGGATGAGCGTGTCTTTGTGCCACTGCTCGTAGGGCGGGCTGACAGAGGCGGCATTGTTCGCAGGCTGTGCCCAGCTTGGCAGCCGGAGAAGGTGCGATCTGCGCTGTGCATACGGAATCGCTGAGCGGCCGGGGACAGGGGCTGAGAAGCTCTGAGAGCTGCATGAACGCCCGGAGGGAGTTTTAGAGCGCTGCTAAAATAGCTTCTCCTTGTGTCTTCTGCACCATGCAAACAGGGTCTAGGATGAGGAGTCCTTGATAATCAAAGGTAATATTTTTATCTTTAGAGTAGCATAAGATAGTGGCGATAGGTGCTGTTTGGTTGTTTATTAAATTAAGAGTGATGTAACAGAGAGGAAAGTTGTGAAGTGCTCTGTACTCCTTGGGAGAATAAAGGTTCATGGTGGCATTGTGCTGTGTTGTTGAAGTCTATCTGTTCCCCTTTATGTGGGCTGAGTTTGCATAGCCAGTTATAAGAAAAGCTGTATGTGTTCCCATCAGAGGAAGAAAAGAATATTTTGTTTCCTTCTCCATCTTACTTTTTAAGCCAAAATGTTATATTTATATGCAATATTAAATTAATTTTTGTAATCGAAATACATCGTATATAGCCATTAGGCAAGGTAAGTACTTGCTCTTACGAGACAGTTCCTCTCCCCTCAGGGTACTCCCTGGGGTACAAAGCATCCTGTACAGTGGTAAAAAAATTAATATTTGTTCCACATACCTCAGCAGAATGAAAAATCATTGTTGCATTTGTTTTTCCAGCTACTTTGCAATAATTTGTGATTGCACAGGCTGTGCCAAACAGATTTTACATTGTTGTGCCATGTGTTCTTAATACTTCAATCCTATTTTTGGTGGTTTTTAAATGACTGGGTTTTTTTAGTTTCTAAGTAAAGATATATTTTGTCCGAGTGTTTGCTGTTTGTATTGCTGTCTGTCTTCATGATTGTTAGATCTTTGAGAGTGTGTACTGCTATCTGGGGATGATAATGAACATGGTTTTAAAAGCACAAGCCTTGTGGCTGCTGTTCATTTCATGTGCCCAGGCTGACATGGTTTTGAGGTGAACGGGCTGAGCTGCATTGAAGACCCCCCCACACAACTCCAGATCTGGAGCTCCTAATGACACAAGTGGTGTTTGAAAGCTTTTTTCTAAGAAGAGGTTAAAATGAGCAGAGTGTAGTTTGTGTGCTGAAGAACTTCACTCAGTTCTGCCAGTGCAGCACCGTTTGTTCTGTGTCATTTGGGAGAACACAGCTTGTACCTCCTGTTTGCCCGATGGCACGTAGCAGCCCCAGAGGACACACGCTGCTTTTGTGCTCCTGTTCAGTTTTAATCTTTAGGGAGCAACTGTTTCAAAGAATAAACACATTGCCTCGTAGGAGAAACTCCAGAAAACATCCTGCTAGTGACAGCGGCAGCCGCTGCCCATCATCCTGGGCGTTCCTGTGCCAAAAACGGCGGGGCTTTGTGGGCTGGGAGCTGCAAACTGTGTAGTCCCGGGGATGGCCAAAGGAAATCACATTTCCAAGTGCTGAATTAAAACTGTGAGGCTGCTGGCTCAAAATGCAGAATCTGTGTTTATCCTGGGCCTCAGCCCAGTGATTCGTGGCATCCCCTTTCTGCAGGAGTGTCCACCCCACTAATCCCTGTGCACCCCTCTTGGCAGTGGAGCTGGAGCTCGGGCACCAGGTGGGCAGGTAATGAGCCCGTTCACTCCCTCCATGCAGGCTTTCTCTGCCTCTCCTCACTGAGGGAAAGGGAAACTGAGGATTCCCAGTGTCCCCACTCCTCAGCCCCCTTGGTTGGACAGCAGGCTTGGATGATGCTGGATTCCACATCCTGCCATTTGGGCACCAGCATTTTAGTGATACCCTTTGCATCAGGGAGACAGGTTCCAGAAAACACTGCTTTAGTGGAAGGACATTTTAAAGCAATAGTAAACATATTTAGACCTGCCTCATAGGTCTATTTTTTTTCAGCCTATTGAATGAGAGATATTTATGGTCATTACTTCCATGAGAGAAAGCATTGAGACCCTATATTAAATTCTCTATCTTTCAATTATTTTCTTGTGCTTGGCGAGGACAAGCAAGTGTGGAAATCCCAAATCAGAGCTTGTCTGCATAAGCAAAAAATGAAACCAGAATAATTAAGGGGGTTGCAATTTCCATCAGTTTTTCAGTGAGTGCTTTACTAAAGGCACTCATATCAGGAAATAAAAATATATGTAGATCAATGTGGTTTAAGTTAAATCAAAATTGATTATTTATGGTTTTGAATACACAGCCTTATACTGGTGTAGGGCCTGTTACTTTTCTTTTACTGGTGGGTTTTAACTGGCAAACAAAGTTTCATTTGCTGTTAGTTTTAAAAAGTGGAGTAAAAACATCTCCCACACATAAAATAAGCGTGCATACTGTTAATTTGCCAGATGTTGCATACCTCGCTTATACAGAGACATTTATAACCCATTTCCTCCAGAGGACATGACACTAGGTGGGCAGGGTCAATTTAAAATAAATAGCTTTTGCTTGTGAAGTCGACTTCAATCTATTGTATATGTTTCTGTAAACAAAAAGATGCAGCAGAGTTAGTGATGGATATAAGCACAGGCAGGGATTTTGAGATAATGTCTTAACCAGTGCTTCATCGTTTTTTCAGCCCAGAAGCTGTTGCTTCCTCTCTGGGAGAGCCTGTATGAAGACCTGCGTGGAAAACGTTATAAGGTAAGAAATGCACATTAAGTGTGTTCTGTACGATTTAATTTTACATTGCTACAGAGTTTCTGTGTGAGAAGTTGCTACACTCTGCATCCAACTTCATCTCAGAGAGACTTACATATGGTTCTCCGTTGTTTGGTAGGAACAAATACATGAGCAAGACCAGCTGTTTGCTGTGTAGATGATATGTCTTAAATGGTGTTGAATTTCAGTTTATCTCCTGGAGCCTCAAACTGTCCCTTTGGGCAAAGGCTCATGCTGTGTGTCTGGAGGACCTCTTCATGCAGCATCACTTGCAGTGTTATATTCAACTTGGTAGTGTTACATGAGAACAGGAGCGTCCAGTGTGTTTTCTGATTGCCAGAAATAATGTCACTTTGTGGCCTTCCCCTACCAGCTTTAGTGTCACCTTTTCCTTCTGCACTCTTTTCTGTCTGGGGTAGGAGCTTCCATCATCTCTGTTCCCCTGCAGACACAGTGCACTCAAGGCTTTTATCCACAGGCAGACTGGTGATCAACAAACAGCTCCATTCTTACCTCCTCTCCCAGGGCCTATGTCTGTCATGTTTCACTCTCCCTCACACACTGAGTGACTAAATAAATTGTCAGTAAATGAAGAATCTATATTAAATACAATGACTAGAAAACATGGAAGTCTTCTGAATCTAAAAGACAGGCTTTCATGCACTGCTAGGCAGTTCACACTGCCTGCATGCATATGACAAAGTCCAGCAGTGTTAGTATGGTATAGCTGTGCTGTATGTTTCCTTAATCTGCTTGTTTAGAGACACCCAGAATATTCATTTTAATAATTTCCGCTGCATAGGAGGTACAGGAGGAAATACCAGGGAGAGCCCTGTCACTGGGAAAATGCATCATTTGAATGTGTAATGTAAATATTTTAACTAACCAAATGTAAACACTATTTGCCTTTAGGATGGGAAAAGACTGTCACAGTCAGAAACGAGCTGACATAAGAGTGACCCTGTATAGATGAGATACAAAATTGTGTTCACACATTTTGGTAATCAAAACAGAGCCCTTAATGAATTGCCTAGTGTGAAAGGAATTACAAACACAAACGTGCCTGACACAAGGCATTCGGAAGTTGCTGCTGTATTAGCGTTAGAATGAAGGACTTCTCAGAATTCATGGGGATCCGAGGTCTGTGGGGAGGATGATGTGAGATGAGAGAGATAGGATGATGAGAGATGTGGTATGGTAAGAGCTAAACAAAGGCTGGAGACTCTCTGGAGGGAAACCCAAACTTGTAAGTGTGTTCTGAATATCCATGCTCCTCCATGCCACTGACTATGAGTTGTGATCACCGTGCCAGGATGATGAGTTCAGAAGTTTCCAAGGGTTAGAAGATGGTAGAAGCAACAAATATACTAGATACAGCAAGAGACACCTTATTGCATTCACAGATGTGCTGTGGTTTTTTCAGCTAGTGGATTAAAAAGAAAGCAGAGTTCTTAGGGAGCTCAGAGTGGTTACTCATTGGCTCTGCCTAAACTGGCTTCATAAGTACGTGAAAACTTATGTTCAGGTGGTGCTTGATAGAAACCAAACACGTGGTTTAGCTTTTGGGGTCCTGAAAAACAGCATAGGATCCAGAATCCTCCCAGATTCTGCTTGACGTAATTGTGCAATAAATGATCTTTGGGCATCCATCAGATCGTTAAGAAGAAGAAACATCTGGAGATGATCTCATTGGCTGTATGTTCTAGCCCATGAATTGTTAGTATCAGAAGAAGAGAAACAACACAGAGGATTTGTCTAGACTCCGTGGATGGCAAGAAACTAGTTAGATCTTATTTCTGCAGGTACGTGTAAATGCCCAAGCAAGTAAGCTTTCAGTACTGGAATGGCTGGGGGATTTTTTAAAGCTGATTTTTGCTTGTATTACCAACAGTGGATAATATATTAACGTCTGCCTCACATTTGCTATTTCTTTGTTCTAACAGCTGGAAATTTACATTTACACATAGGCCTCAGAGCTAAAAATGTCATTCCCTAGGTTAAAAACCCATAGTGATTTTTGTTGTTCTCCTTGATAGGAAAGGAGAACTGAAAACACAGGGAAAAGACAAATGGGAAGGGTACCCCCCAGATGATAAATGCTCTCAGTTGGAGCAAAGATTAATCATGTACAGTGTAGTCTTTAAAGTATCGTCTGCCACCACTACAGCATTTTAGCTATAGCCAAAAGAGCAAATCTATTAAATTATTCAAAGAAAGCAGAAGAAACCAAGTATTAAACGTCATCAGTGAAGAGAAAATACAATGGCATTTTTTTCAGTACAGAGGAAATTAAGAGCCCCTCTTGTGTGGATGAGAAGTGTTTTGCATAGATGAGAATAACTTTAACATTATCACAGAATCAAACTTGTGTTGCTAGAAAATCGAATCATTTTATGCAATAACTTCATATAATTATTCTCTTGAATACAGATAATCCAAATCTCCTTTATCTCCCAGACAGATGTATCAATTTTCATGGGAAAGCATGAATACAGTCAAAAATTAGAACTTCGGGTTTTTTTTCCTTTATGAGTAGGAAGCTCATACACTTTTGTTAAAGGACTGTATTGTGCCTTAAAAAAAAATCTGAAATTAGATTCTGTGTTTTAGCACAGGGAAAAAGGTATGAACAGACTGCTCTGTAGTGTTGAATTCACAGCATCATTTTTCTAAAATAAAGTCACATTATTAGAAAGCTGATGAGAGAGAGGGAATTTAAAAGAAGGGAAGTGCAGTTTAAAAATTTTTGGAAGGCAATTGTAAACTTCAGGGCAGAAGGGAATTAGATAAAAGAATCTGTGAGAGTGGGAATAATAATGTGAAGAGGAACAGGCTGTGCTGGTGATATCTTTTGGCCAAGGTTTTGAAAAGAATTCAGAATATGATCTACAATCTTTGTCTTTGAGGAGGGGAATGGGAAATTTTCCATTTACAGTATAGCCGAGTAAGAATGTCATTGCTCCAGCTGTTAAAATATTTTGAACTCTACTTCAAACTGATTATTTATTGCAGGGTTAAAGTATAGACCATTGTGGACAGAAGAAAATGAGAAATTGGAATCAATCCCAAAAAGTGGGTTGAAAGCATAATTTATGCTTCCCTGAGAGGGAATGGGACTGCTAGTCCAGTTCAGCTCATTCTAGCTCAGTTCTCTGAGACTGTGTTGTAGGAAGCCTCTTTGGATAGATATAGGTGGAAGTGAACAAATCTCAAGGTTCATATCTTGAACCTTGGAGGGAAACTTGGAAGCCTCCGTCAAAGCCAGCGGTAAATAGGTTGCATATTTTGAGGCTGAAAGTGCCATCTGAGTGTGACTTTACAAAGCACATGAGGACCATGGCATCCCAAACATCTCTGGCATACACTTGAGAGCAGACTTGTGTGAGGCAGAGTTTCTGCAGAAGGTAGATGGGCTACATGGGCTGCTCCTGTGCCTGCAGCTTTGCCTGTAGCCACTTTTTCATTTAAGGTACAGAGCAGTCCATGATCTTTGCCTGTTCAGTCATGTCTGTGTAACATAGTCTTCACATTCATATCTACATATAGCCAGTTCCAGATGAACAGCAATAACTTTCAGCATTAGGTAAATATGTCTGTGAAATGAATTTATACTTGTGCTGTTTGGACTGTCAGTAGCCTTGCACAATCTGCTGTCATCAGACTGCCTTGGGTTCTTAGTTTTGCTCTTGTGGCACAGCCAATACCATTTCAGTGTATGTGAATTAAAGAGTATGCTCTAATAATATTTTATATTTACACGGCACATCTCATCCCAGAGCACTTTATAAATCATGTATATTCAGCACCTCTGACCTTTCGTAGTCCCTTCAGAGCAGGAGAACAAGCGTTTTACAAAAGCAATAAAACCATAGGAATTTTTTCTCTATAATACTGGGGGGAACTCATTAATTACAGAATGAATTTTATGTTCCCAAAGCTACAGCTTCAGTTTGTAAAGACCTTTATTGAAAATTTCTTCAAGATAAGATGCCTGATCCTACATCTTGTGTGCACCACAAAGAGCTAATCCATCCTTTTCAGACTGGATCCCTGAAAATATTTCACTCATGCATCTAAACGAACATAAAAGTGTCACTACCTCTATACCTTGGCTGTCATTTTATCAGTAAATTGTTACCTCTTCCTGAAGTATCTGCCCAAAATGCTATAGTCTGCATTCCCCCTCAGCTGCTGCAGATCCTCCCGTCACACTGTGAGAAATACAGCAAAATAGATGCATCAGAAAACCTATTTACTTGCTTTTGAGGGATTCGAATGTAACTGATCCTCTGAGGAATCAAGCTGAAGAAATTCAGCATGTCTGTGCATTGGGTCAAAATATGCAGAGGAGGGATGAGCAAGGCTAAAGGAACAAGGAGGACAAGGAGGATGGGGATGAATTAATTTCCCTTGCATTGAGTGCCTCTTCCTGTAAATATTAGGAGGATGACCCAAAGCCTGTGGGTATCAATTAGTGTCTGTCCCTGCAGCACTGGGTCAGTGAGGAAGAGTGTGGGGTTGTCTCCCCCGAGCATCCTTCTTGTGGTACACAGAGGCTCAACTTGTATGCAGGACTGCCTCTACCTCAGTGGGGTGAGATTCCCTCCACTTTGAGAAAAACCTCCAGAGGAACTGCTTTCCTGAATTTTAAAAAAGAAAGTAAATATTCTAGTATAGTCTAGTATGGTCTAGTATGGTCTTTGTCAGGCCATTTTGCTTGTTAATTTGGGCCTTATTTAGTCTGTTGTTTTAAACAGAAGTACAGCAACATTTCTATTTTAGTTGTGCAATTCCACAAATGGATTGCAAAACCACAGTTAACTGTGAACGTCATGGATGGTAACTCAGTTAATAATAGATTAAAAGAATCTTTAAGTTTTCCTTGTATTGTTTTGCCATTTGTCTCTCTTTGTAGCTTGTCTGGGTTTAATGTAGTTTATTCCATTTAGGAGCATTACTGAGACAAACCCCATTAAGGCAGGCATTATAGTCCTTGTTTTGATCAGCACTCAAGGCCACTAGATAATGATGCTTAAAAAAAAATCTCGTATTTCTCTCATGGTCATTAGCACTGTGATCATTGCCAACCTTCATACAACAGTGTAAGCTGGTTTTTTTCCTAAATCTCAGAGCCAGTTGTGAATGTCTGTAATACAGTTTGTGACATTTGAACTGTATCATTTATCTAAAAAATACCCCAGTTCTTGCTCTTTCTGTGCTCCTACCTGTAAAAAATTGGATCTTTGTATATAAGACAGTCAAAAACTAACTAGCTAACATTTTTCAAAGCTATTTTATTGGGGTGTTTTCTTTTTTTT
>VZRM01005057.1:0-57243 GCA_013397955.1 Grantiella picta | reverse complement strand
TTTTTTTTTTAGTTTTATTTTATGGTGAGGCTTTCTAGACATTCAGGTATGTACACTTTCTTCTGAAACAACACCCTGACCAGAGAAAGACATTTGCACCACTCCTAACAATACAAGACCATTTCAGCCCTGGACTAATATGAGCAATTAAGATAATTTCCACACATCATGTTTAAACCAGTGACATGTAATTCTAGGACAAAGCCTCTCAGCACCTCTTTCCAATATTCGTCTGCACTCAGAGGATAAGCAGCTGCTATTACATGCTAATGTCTTTTGAGGGTGAATGGCCATTTTCGGGCATGTTATTAACTCTGTGCAAATCAATGCATTTTCCATCTTAGTGTACAGAGTTGACTTCATACTCTGTTCCCTTTGTGGATTTGAGTTTTGTTAACCAAAAAGAAAAATGAGAAAAATTACGCATTTGATGAGTTTGGGTTGGCATCTTGAAGGATGGGGAATGTACATCTGTAATTAGATGCTCAGACTGTGGGGACCAGACCTCTCACCTTACAGGCTTGTGAAGTTGCAGGTCTCCAAGGGCAGAAGGCCAGCCAGGACAATTGACATTTCTAATAACACAGCCAACTTATTTGACTGTTATTGCTGTGTTTTACCTATGGGTTTACACTGGGGTGCCTGGAAAGAAGCACTCAAGCTAGTGTTTGTCTTTTATTCTTACAGACCCAAGTCACCCTGGGTTCTCAATAACTTTCCAGGTCCAGATGTGGGAGCTCAGCAGCCCCCTGAGGTCCTTTGAGATGCTCATTGAATCCTCAAAACAGGCTAAATGCTTATTTGCATCAACATACTTCTTTATTGAGATAAATATGCTCACTTTTTCCCTGCTTCTCTTCCACCTGAAAAGGAAAAAAAAGAGTGCACAAAAAAAAAAAAAAAAAGGTATAGCATACGAAGCTTTAGCATGGACTTGCTTTGGCTTAAGACTGGTTTGTTACTGCCAATTGTGTGTTTGTTGCTGTGGCCATGATCCCCCAGCCCCTGCTGCAAAATACAGGGGACTTGTGGGATGAGTGGCCAGGAGTGCCAAATGTATAAAATACTAATTTTTGTTGAACTGTTTCATGATTCTCCAAACCTTCTGAGCACAGAAGCCTTTTTTATCATATTGCAGCCCAATCCACCTAATCTGTACTTTTCTGGTTTGGGCCTTTTTAAATGGGTTTTGCTCACTAAGGCATCCAGTTCTGTTCCTACTATTTGTTTTGTCTAGCCTTGCTCAGAGTAGATAATTAATGCAGTAGTTAAAATACCACCATCTTAGTGCTCTTTAACGTGGATGAAAACCTGCTTGCCTCTGAAGAAATGAGCTTCAGAGTGGAATAACCCTGGATTTGTTATTCAACCAGTCACCACACAAACTTTATTTTTCCTGTTATTATTATTTTTACCTAAATAGTTGCTGCACTTGAAAGGCATCTCCCAATTTCTAAAACAGACGAGAGAACTAGATCTCTGGAAGATCTTTTAAAAGATCCATTTTAAAAATATGTAAATACTCACTTGTGAATTCCTGATAAATGCAGAATAAATTCCCACAGTTCATAATTTCTTGTTATTTATTTAATTTATACGCCGTTATAACTGTGAATGAGGCTTAACAAAACCACAGGGACACAATCTTTGCCCTAAAGAGATTGTAGCTGAAATTAGACACAACGTATAACCAATTACTTCAATTGACAAAGCAGGATTATACCAAATAAAAATGGTTCATGTTGCCTATCTTGTGTACGTTGTAAGCTTGTAATAATACAGTTATTTGGAAAAGACCTGTTTGTCCCCCTGAATATGGTGATTTGTAACAAAGCTCTGGAAGAAAGCCATCGTTAGTGTTTGCTGGTTTAAACCAGAAAACCTGAGACACTGATGACTAATCGTTGCTTTCCTACAGGCAATTTAATTAAAGAGCTGGATTTATTGGAGGATGTATTCAGTGTTCATTTCTAGATGCTGTGGCCTCCAAGGATCTTCAGTCCATTTTTAGACCCATCTTGAAGATAGTGCTTGCCTGGTGTGTTTCATTGCATGGTGAAAGTAGAGCCTCTTGGAGGCTCTAACAGGACATCACAATTTCTTTACCCTAATCTCGGGCACGCCGTTAATAATAAGATTTGTCTGAATTTTAAGTAAAGAAGTGTCTTCCTCTATACATACAGAGCTCTTTTCCTACTATTTAGTTACAAGTGCCAATGTAATATTTGGTTTCCTGGAATAAGCCATAATTGTGCATTACATCATTGTTCAAGTGTTCCTCAGCAGAAGAGGCTACCATCCCCATGTCAATACTGCATGCACTTGTATCAAATCCTCAGGCTTTATTTTGACATTTGAGTGTCTAGGCCTTTTGCTTGACAGGACTTTAGCTAATGAATTGAGGTTTGTCCACAGCTTCCAGAGCTCTGCTCATGGAGAGCTCATCTCATCCCATCTCCAGAGGAGGCAGAATGTCAGTGGTGGGAGCAGTGTGGGCCGGGTGAGGGGAATGGGGCTGGAAACCTCCCCACCTGCTCATCCCTGCGGCAGGTAAGGGTTGGGGTTTTATTTCCCAGCAATTTGCTGAGATAGAAAGGGGGCTGGTGTACCTGCTTGCCTACCCCACAGGATTCTGGTGTGGCTAATTAGTCTGTATTTGCACAGCTTCGAGAATACGCTTTAAAGTGCCAATTATGAATTATCTTCTGAAGATTATTGGGAGTCCATGTTTGCATGTTGATTTAGGCCACGGGAGTTAGTCTTTCAAATAACAGCTCTTATTTAAATGCCTTACTTATTCTTTATCTCATGTTGTGTGTTTTTTTAAGGATGATGAGAAACATTAGTTTACCCTCAGGAAAGACCAGGTCTGACTGTTTTTAATAATGAGTTATGTACTTAGTCACAGCAGGTAAATTTACAAACCAAGCAGGACACACTTGGAGATCGATTCTGTCTGTTCAGCAGATGGTTTTACACAAAATGTTCAGCCGGACAAGCCTGCTGAGACTTTAAAACAAATACTGCTAAGTAACATTGCCATGGGCCTGTTAATATGGTGGCAATGCCTGTTTTACACTCTGCACAGCTCCTACTTTATTTATATCTCATGTATTTACTGAAGTGTAATAGATTTACTCTGGGAAGAGACTCGATCTCGGCAGATTTACTTTGAAGGCTGACATTTTCTGTTGTAACTTTCAAAAAATAGTAACTAGTCCTCAGCACTAACTGCAGGACATGTAGCTCTTTTATTAATAACAGCACATCAGTATTAAAGACAAAGCAATAATAGCTTACAAAAGAAGTCCATGACTGGACTTAAAATTTTTGAAATTCCTGAAAACTTTCTGTTGCAGCAGAAATATTTTTTAATTTTTCTTAAGGGCTCTGCATTTTGGTGCAGCTTTATAAATGTTGCTGCTCTCTTTAACTGGATAGTAAGAGGCTTTATTATTTATTCTACTTTTATGTGAGCTAAGTGGAGAAGTGTTGCCTGTAATTTGGTTTTTAATATTTGAGTCTGTATATCTGTATGTTAATGTTGCATTAAATAAAAGCAAATCTACAGCTGTATGTAATTCTACAGAGAGAAGAAAATTCTGTCTCTAGTTACTATACAAGAGCAATTGGGAACAAAATTGGGCCAGAAGTTCCCTGCATGCTATGTCTTAGCAGTAACATAAAATTTTAATGGGGGAAAAAATACAGGAAAAAAGAACACTTTGTTTAAAAACGTTCATAAAGGGAGAAGAACTTTTTTTCCCCCTAAATATATGTCTTTTGATAGTTGTTTGCTAATTTTATGCTTACACATGTGTTCAGTAGTTGCATAGGGACATTTAACACAATGTTGATATGAGCCCACACACTGATGCTCCAGCAGAGGAGTCTTAAATATTCATATAATGGCTAGATTTGTGTTGTTTTATTTGCTTCTTTTCTTCTCTACCCAGACTCCTAAGCACCATCAGATGATTAAACATTACAGGGTCTTTGACAGCAAATGTTTCTGAAAGTCTGGACATTAATTTTGTGTCCTGTCAGCTGGAAGGAGCGTGATGCTCTGGCGTTTTTCTACTTGGAGAAAAGTGTTTTTCTGATATTAGACTAAAACATTTCATCCCTGCAGAAATCCTTATGGCTTTCTGAGAAGGATTTAGTACTAAGAGCATTCAGCCTTGTGTAGGAAATTATTTTAGAGGAAGATGTTTGTACCTGTGTAACAGTAAAGCATGGTGTTACTGGTGTGAGATTCAAGTGCAAATGAAAACTCCTAAATTGAGGCAAGTATCTGCAAGGCACCTTCAGGCCCCATTATAGCCAGTAGCAATCACAGCCCCCTTCAGTTGCTCATGCAGAAGGAGCTGGTGCCATTTGAGGTGGCCAGGTACATTTTTCACACATTCTAATAGCTATTTGAGAGGGATGAGAGTTGGTCCTGTGCCATGTCTCCTGACCACATCCAGGTGCAGGTTTCATCTGCCTAAAGAGAGGTCATTGAATGGTGTTTGAAACGCCATAAATTGTGCCCTTTGGCCTCCATCTGCCACTCCAGAAGGGCACAAATCTCCTGCAGTTCATGCATCAAGTTGTTAATCTCTGTGGACATATCTGCGTAAATATCCAGGTACCTTGGGTGGCTCTAGGCAGCTCGGGTGGCCCCAGCTGCCAGAGTTTAGCCAACTAAATGGCATCCCCTGGGCTGGTCAGCTGCCTCCTGGCATCCCTGGAAACACAGGAGGCTCAGACACCTCATTCACACATCGACTCGCTTGGGCACCTCATGCACCTCATGATGAGTGGCTGACTCTCACACGTCATGTCACAACTGGGACATCTCACTGAGCCTGCTGTGCTGCCTGGGACTTGGCTGATAGAAAATGCAAAACTACGGAAGGGCTGAGGAAGGAAGGACAGAAAACTAGTTCTGCCCATGTACTGCTGTGCTGTGCTCTGACTCAGCTGGTGAGACATGCGGTGGATTTGATCTGTGGTCTCCCAGTCCTCCTGCCTTATCTGCACAGCCACAAAATGGCCACTGGGCAATCAAGCTAAGTCAGAAAGCTGCACCAGGGGGACATCAGTGGCCCTGAGGCTTGATCACTGGGCAGCACCAGCACAGTGGAATAAATTGTGTATCCTGAAATGGCTCAAATGACTGTCCTTCTGAGGCAGCAGTACCCTATGGTAACTGGCTTGTTTTCTCCATCCCTTTGGACCAACATCATTTCCCAACATCATTTTGCCTTTTGCTTTCCTTCGCTTCACCTGCATTTGCCAGCAGTGCTGTCTTTGCCTATTAGCAGTTGTGTACCAGCTGCTGTGCTTTTTCTTTTTTTGGCAGTTTCCGTGCAGATTGTGCTTGCTTTTTTTTGCCCCAAACCTTTTTGGTGCATGTCAGCATTTTATCTGTTCGCATGCACTAGGGAATGATAGGAGCCATGATCTATTTGGGTCAGTGCATGTCTGTAACAATTCCAAAAGGAGGGATTTTCTAAGAATAAATTCTCCAATGCCAATCTAGTTCTCATTCTTACCCACACAATATCTGTTAGCACCTTCTGCTATTTTTATACTTGTGAAACTGGGGTAGCGTGATGAGTCTTTCTGTTGTTTTTGCTTTCTTCCAGATGAACTAAGTCTTGCAATTCTCCTGTTGGTTGAATAACTCATGGAAATACATAGCAAAGCCAGTAGTTTAGCAGCTGCCCCAAACTCAGGTCTGCGATCATATGTTTCAAGTCACCTGAAAATTCAAAAAGGACTCTCTAAAAGGATGACATGGTTGTTTTTCTGAAAGTAGCACATCAATTTGATACTGAATCTAAATAATTGCAGAGCTGGATGACCTTTGTTCTTCAGGCAGTTTGCCAGATGTTTGTTGTAGTCGAGAAAAATGTTCAACAAAAGGAAAAATTAATTTACTATCACTGCCATCAAATCAACCTGTAAATGTTTCAGCTTTCAATAAGTAATGGTCAGTCTCTTGACCTATAAATGGTTTCCTTGAAAACTGTATCCTTCTGCAGAATCTGATTGCTTTGCAATAAAACTGTGTCCCTAAGTGATGAAAAAGGATAAAAAAGGTTTTTTCGCCATATAGCATTAGGTTATCCTTTAAATTGAGCCATGTTCAGGAGGTATTACAAGAGGCCTAAGCATGGCACATTTCTCAAAGAATAAAGCAGATGAAATCCAGACTGCTTGCTTCAGAAAAATCTCGCCTGAACAGGGTGTTATAACAGTGGTGTAATGGTAAATTGCAAAAAAGAAGTAGCTGTTGAAATTACTGGGCAGGATGTGGTGTATTGTGGCTGTGTATGTTCTTCAACTGACTTCTCATTATCATGTATGTTTATGTCTGGTATCGTGCTTAAGGTTATTTATCACATTTTAGGTGAGCACTTCTATTGCCTAATTCTTATCTCTTCATTCTCTGAGAGAATGTTTTCATATATTTCTCAGCGTCTGCTCTTTGTATTTCTGACATGCCCTGTCTTTTTTCACCACTTGGGCGTCCTGATACTAATAGGCCATAACCAAAGTAATCAATATATGTTGTTATCAGTACTGATAGTTTTATAAGGAGTTTGTGTGGGTGTTTGATTGGTACATTATTACAGAAAAATAATTCAAAGGAGAAGAAGTGCTAAATCAAAAAGGCTGCCCAGGGTAGGAAATACTCAGAGAATAGCCAGGGTGGCTGTGCTCTCTGCTAGAAGCACCAAGCCTCAAGGTGGGTGCAGAGCTGATGGCAGCTCATGGAGCTGTGGCAACACTGGCATGGTTTCTGGAAAGGAGGAGGAGGCAGTTGTGGAAGGAAGAACAAGGTTCCGTGGGTTGAGAGGGTGGCTGAAGGTGACAAGAGGAGACAAGACAACAGAGATGGAGGCTCCCTGGCCATGCAGGAGCTGAGGCAGGACTGGCTTTTGTGGTGAGTGTGCATGTGGATGTGGGCTCAGGCCTCCAGGGTGTGTGCATGTGCATGTCCCTGCTGTGGTCACATCTGCACAGCTGGAAGACTCTTCTCAGCTGCTGTAGGAATGAGACGTGCTTGCTGCCGATCAGTCATACAGAGGTTTGGAGCTTGTTATCTGCTCTTCCCTCATACATCACTAGTGAAAGACTGTTCTTACCTGGTCTGTCTCTCCTGTCCCTGGAGAGCAGTTATCCTGTATCCTGACAGGCTTTCATCAAATCTCAATCTTATTCTTCTCTTTCAAAACCTTAACAAGACCACATTCTGTGGGGAAGAAGTAATGATTCGGGTCAGCACAGCAGAGAAACCTGGAAGAAACAAAGCCCAGCTGGTTATTGATTGCATGAAGTGATGTGATGCTCTGCTTATCTTGCTTACCAGCCATTGCTTCTCTGTCATCACACTTTTGCAGCTCGTAACTCAAAGCAATAGCAAAACTTTTTGCAGGAGGTATGATGTATTTATCTTTCTCTCTGCAGTGCTGCCCATATTGTAGAGCTTCCTGTGAAAATAATGCTAATGATAGTAACACGGGAAGGCACAGAGGCAGGGGTAGTCTCACAGCATTAGTGATGCTTAAACTGCAGAAGAAGCTATGCCAACAGGCAGCAAGAAGAACAGACTGGAGCAAGGGGGAAAAAGGGTTTTTTTTTTTTTTTAGTTATTTGGTATTCAACAGATTTGAGTTTACAAGCTATAGGCCAAATTCTGTCTTCTTATTCTTGCTTTAATGCAAGAGGAGGGTAATTTTTACTGGTGATCATTATTTATTCATGTTAAGGAAACGTTCTGTTTATGCCAAGTTCAGACTACAAAGTGGTAGTTAGTAGATGACATTCAGACTGGAGATTTCCCTTGAAACAACGTGAGAAAGTGTTTGTTTTCTGAAGTCCATTTCCCCTCACAGATAGTTTCCTACTGTGAAACATCCAACAGTCAGGAGAAAGAGCCCAATCATGTGGCAGGCTGGATATGTAAATGCATACACATACACAGCTTTATGGAGCGTTTCTTTTCCACGGTGTATGAACCAAACATCTCAATTAAATTGAGAAGGGGAAGACCTGGTTTTCATTAGCTGTGAAGACTTTCAGAATTACATTAGTTGCAGTTGATTACATCTTATAATTGTATTTGCTGTGTGTCAGGATGAGGGAGTAAGGGGTTTGGGTGTGTTGAGGGGGGCGGTACCCAGCCCGTAGATCACTCCTACAGGACTCATGATTAGCTTCTGCTGCCTTGGTCTGTTGGTCTTTTATATTTCCCTCTCCAGAGCAGAAGAGAAGGTGGATAAAATGCACCACATATCACAATGTTGGTGGGGGGGCAGGACACAGCTGGGTTTATTTTGCCTCCCTACTCCATGCTGCTGGAAGTGGTATGCAGGACACTGCCTGTGGCTCAGTGGGGATGTGAATCCACAGGATATTCTGGACTGTCAAAAGCAAGTAGTGTTTTCATTTACCCCAGCTCTGCTTCCAATTGAAAGGGTAGAATGATGTTATTATGCTGGTCTTGGAGAGAAAGTGCAATGAAATTGTGCCACGGCATGAGGCTGAGAAAAGGTGTGGTCTGTCAGTGCCCAAAGGCTTAGTTACCCACATTGTCTGGTCTGACGGGTCAGCTGAGGAAGTCAGATCAGAGGAGTGCATCTGAGGCACTTCCCAGCAGGTCAGCACACATTAACCTCCCCTGCTTTTGTCCATGATTTATAGATACCGCTCCTCCTAATTCAAGTGTCTGAAAGTTCACTGGTCTGGATGAGGAGATGAAGTATGACCTTCACAGCTAATTTTGTAGGTACCCCTCACTCCACAGGCAGAAGTGAGTCTTTACTGATCATGCAGAGCATACAGGCAGCCAGATTAGATTTAGATTATGTAGATTATTTTTGCATGATTGAAGTTAAGGTGGCACCTTCCCTCAAGGAACACATGGCTGTGTTTCCAACTCAACGGAGAAAACAAAGATCAATCATGTAGAGGTGGCACTGGGTGGAGATATCAGGTATCTGGAAGTTGAAAGAGCTCTTCAAAACCCACCAAATCCTTCTTTATATTGGACATTTTTTCATGAAAAGGAAGTTATTTAGACAGGGATTCTCTTGCGTGCTGTCTTGGTCTTACCTTGGCAAAAAGTAAACTCTTCAAGACAGGGACCATCTCCAGAAAATGAAGAAGGCTCTGCATATATGAACCAAGTACTTAAGAAAAGCTGACAGTCCTAATGAGATACAAATGCTAAAAAGTTTTAAATTATTTTATTGAATCAATTACAGTGAAATGAAATTCGGGCTTGAAGTAGCCCTTCACCTTTACAAAGCAGGTGAAGGTGAACACTGTTTTGTTCAAATTGATCTGTCCCCAAATTAAATGACTGCTGCCTCTCTTGCTGTGGGATATCACACAGCTTAATCCTCACTAATTCCTTTTGTTTCAAGATTACTTGATCTTAAATATAAGAGGCCCTTCTGATTTAATTAGTATTCTACCTCCAAGGACCATCACTTAGCTTCCCTGGAACACTCCTGTCTTCCAGACATTTATAGCCATAGATTTTATGATAGCATTGGCACTCAATTATCTGGACTGTTTAGATTTAAAATTATTTTGATTAATTCTATTTTTTTTTGCTAAATGGGTATGATTTTGGTGTGCTTCGTTTTGGAGAGGCATCTCACTCAAGGCACAATAAGGCTGTAGTGTACTGACAGTTGGATACAAGACATTTTCTTTATTTCTCATTTTAGGCATTCTCACTATAATTAATAAAATTTGAGCAATCTAAAAGTTCAGTATTAGTGGAAGTCACTTAGTCTTCTATGATGGGAGCAGAGGTGAGATCTCTGGTGGGACCCTGTAGATAGCATCTGAGTGAACAAAAGCCTGGTTTTATATAAATATAAACATACAAGAGTGGAATCCCATTCTGAGTAGGAGTCTTTTTTAAGACAAAAAAAAGCAATATTTGACTGGGGACAATCAGAGCAATGTGTTTTGCTACTGCATATTTTACAACCTTTTGTAATTTTATACAGTCAGGGTCCTTTGGAAACTGGAATTGGCCTCTGGAAAAGTACCATCAATTTGTTGTGTTTCATGGGCCTGATTCAAACACCAGTTTGAGAACAAGTATAATTGCCATGGATTTTAGAGGTCTTTTAGGTCAGATGACTGCGGCAATCTCTGTGTGTGCCTACTTACCAGGCTAGGGGGAATTTCTCAGTTTCCATTATTATTACCTGAGTTCACAAAAGGGTTGCTCGAAATGTGGTGGCACTGCAAAAAACCGAAAGGGGACTTGGCATGGTAGAATTACATAAACAGCAAAGTGCAATTATGAACAGGCCTTGTTTAATATGAAAGGGCATCTAGTTCCAGGAAAAGCAAAGCTATCAGGAGTAGTTGTGTCAGAGCTGGAAAGCACTTCACAAATACAGCTTTCATTTCTATATGCTCTAAAGTATGCAGTAATCGTGGTCTAATTACCTCACTGCAGCCAGAAAGCAATATGGGATATTGTGGGGGTGTGGGAAAGAACATAATAATGCTACAATTAAGCTGTAATCTTTGGCATGGTCACTCAGCAGATAAAGCTTTTCTGCTGTCGCATTTGAGACAGTCATTATTTGGCTGCTAAAGCCTGGGGAAAATATGTGGTGCTGTTCGTAGGAGCTGTTGCACAGAGGCTTCATTATGGGTTTCTTCCTCAGCAGCTGGCCAAGCTCAGCCAATGCTCTGCATTTGAGAGCTGTGGCCTCAGCGCTCCCTTGCTCCCTGCTTGTGCTTTAGGAGGTTTGTGCTGCTGGTAGTGGAATGGGGGGAACCTTATTAGCCACTGTGGAATTAATTTGTGAGCTTTAAGTTATTGGTTAAAAACCTGTCTGCTCAGGGCCTGATTTATAATGGAAGCTACCTTTGGCAGAGATTGCAAGCGTATGGTTTATACACAGAAAGACCTTGTGAATGTGGGAAATAAATGTGATAGCTCTGTGACAAGTTAGGTGCATAATTATGCATGTGTATTAACCCCAGGATGCAGACTGCATTTCACAGGGACATAATCACATTCACATGCAATTATGCTCACCTTCCTTTAAAAATCTAATTTTACAGCCTGCTAGAAAACCTTGCTAGTGACATCTCTTATTTTCTGAAATTCTCCACCATTTTAAGAAAATTATTCCACTGTCTTGAAGCAAGCTCTCGAATTCACACACTTAATTGCTCACACAACTTTCCTGATTCTTTCCATTTTCTCAAATTTATTTCTTTCTCAGGAGTGGCTGCTTGCACTGCAGGCTTGTATGGACGTGCTAAAATTCTAGTAGGAATAGCAAGGAAAGAGAGGCAGGAGCAGTCAGGTCAACTTTAAATACATTAACCTTGAGGTGACATGGTCTGACAAGGCATGAATGAGTTGCTTAGAGTATGAATGCAGAGTGTGACGTAGATCTGCCTTTACTGCTGCAAGAGGCTTTTTAATTTTTCTGCAGTGCCACAGATAGATGAGTTCAGAGAGATGTGGTTTCTCTCTAGAAGATGTTGATGCATAGGAGGGGTTAAAAGTGACCAGTGGTTTGGGACTGTTCAGTTTTGTCTTAGATCTGTTTTTGCATTATGGAGCAAAAATCACACATCCTTTGATAAACCAGCCATGATTTCTGAAAAAGTAGGTACAGTGGGGAATTAGATCAGAACCTCATTATTCTCCTGCTTCGCAAAGCGGAAGCATGAACTATTCCGAAGGCTTATGGCATGCACCGTCTTCTGCAAGACTCGTCTGACAGCCTGCAAGAGCAGCTCAGTCCATGTCAGTAATTCCTTCCAGCATCAGGCTTTCAGGACCAGACCTTAATTATGTGCACATCTGGTCTTCACTGTTTGGAATGAGATGTGAGTGTCTTGAACTGTTCTCGTTAAATGGATGCTGCCAAGCCAAGCAGTTCAAAACACAACTGCAGCAGAAGAGCTTTAACCTGTTTTAGGAAAGGATTTGTCCTGATTTAGTGCACAGGAACCCCAAAAGCAAAATGCACTAGTTACTGCGTGAGAAAGGTGATCTTGGCCTTAAGGTTTGTGTAGTTCAGTACTGGATCTACATTTAAACAGCTAGAAGCCAAAAGAAGGCACTGCAGATGCAGAAACAACAAATTGTCCAGTTACAAATGCGTTTTACAGCTTTTTTGCAATGCATTTGAAGAAGCTTCACAATCTTGACTCTAGTGACACAGTGGTGTTACTAGAGGTTCTGCCAGGCAGCACCTCAGTCCAAACAGCAATCCTGTTGCCTACTGTCTCCAGAAGCCTTTAATTGCAATTGCCCTTACTCACTTAACAACAATGTAAAGCAAGGATCATGTTTGTGTATTCAGGCTGTTCCATAGTATAAGTTGTTTTAATGTGGCAATGCCTGAGAATTATCTGAAATGTCTCTTTTTGACAAAATTTCAACATCTTTTATTACGTTCTCATGCATGCTTATTCCTATTTTGATACCTTAATGTAGTCTTTGTCACATACAGCAGAGGTGGTTGCCTCAGGTAGCAAACAGAACTGGGAACTGAGAGAGAAGGAGGAGCGGGAGTGGGTAGAAATCTGGACATGTCCTGTGGTGGTGAAGTACTGAGAGAAGTATCTCTGGCACAGGGGGATTAAGGTCCAAAGGACCCACTGTTATCAGATGCCCAGCCTGAAACATAAAATATGTGGTTCTACCAAGTTAGAACAACCTGAAGCATAAATTTGGCTGCAGTCAAAATGCTCTTTCCCAGAATGAATCCCATGCACCACTCAGGAGTTAGCTCTGGTCAGGGACCAATGCTGAAGATAATACAACCACCATTCAGTGGAAAACAGGAAAGTTTGAGTGTGGATTTGGGCTGTACAGGACAATTATCTCTGACATGTTTCATTTATTGCAATGAACTCAACCTTAATGTTCAAAGCTCGGCTCCCAAGGCTCCAAAACCAGACTTGCAGTAGGAGATACCTGTGAAAAGTTTGACCCGACTATTTTGCCCACACAAGAACAAATGAAGCCCTGATGATGTCACAAAATATGTGTGTAATGCCATATCAGGTTATGCTGTCAGGAATCCACCAACTGTGGCAAGTTACAGAGAGGAGACAGGAGTTGCCTCCAGTTGCTCTGCTGTTAAAGCTTGGTTAAGCCACATAGTGGAAAAGGTCAAAGAACACATTCAATTTAAAGTCAAGCGGTTTAAAGAAGGGTTATTTGGGTGAAGGAAGGGTGCTTTAATTTCATTTTAACACAGTTCAGCATAGTGCTTCTGTTTCAGGAGCATGAATGACATTTCCCTGCCAGCACCATAGTATTTCCATGCAGAAAACAGTCCTGACATGGAAATAGTTCCAGATTGAGCAAAGTGCATCTGCCATGCCCTCCCCCTTCCCTAAATGAGGTGTGTAGTTTGTTGTGAGCTTGTGTGGGTAAAGGAGTGAATTGCCTACCTTCGGATGTTTCTTTAGGGTGGCCTGAGGGTGTCATACAAGGAGTGTACTCAGTCTTTGGGTACTTTGATACTGTGCCTGCTGGTGCCTGAGGTGGGTGTGAAGTTGCAGAGGGAATTTTCTGGAGCGGGAGAAGTAAGTCCTATCTTCATAGAGAAAGTCTGTTTTCAGGATTTGGCAGAAGAGACGATGGAAGGCTCTTACATTGGGAGGTGTTAGTCACACATGCAGGACAATTGCTGCTGTTTCCTGTTGTAGCCCAGGTTTCTGGTCTGGTTTTGTGGTTGAACGACAGCATTTGCAGCTGGATGGCAACAAGAGGACATTAGCTTCATACTTCTCAGCCCCTGTCTGTCTGTGGGTTCACATATCTTGTACTATTTTCTGGTTTAATGCTGCTCTCTGGGGGATTGCTACTGGAGTAATAAAAATGTCATACAAAAATTCCAACCTTCTTTCCCACTCTCCCCACTCCTTGTCAAGTCTGTGCAGTGGGGTGGAGGGGATCTTCCAGACTGTCTCATCTCCCTGATCTGTTTTGCAGTTTATCAGTGGATGACTGAAAGCCCTGGGTGCTGGAGGGATGGCAAGGAGAAGAGAGCAGTAGGAGACTGAGCAGTTCACAAGGGAGCCCTGTAACCAAAGCTTGGGGGTGAGCATGGGAAGCACCTGGGCAGTGCCCCAATTAGCTGAACACAGCCTGACAGCCCAGGACAGGGAGTCGCCATCCCCACAGCCTCCACGAGTCTCTCCTGTCCTGTCGTGTTTGGCTTCTCACATTCAAAGTCGCTCAGTTGTCAGAACAATTCAGTCTCTTGCCCATGCTCCATCTATAATTCATTAAGAAACCCAGAGAGGTGAAGCTGTTGACATTTCCCACTCTTTTCCCTCTGGAAGGCGTGGGCCGAGTGTTGTTTGCAGCAGGACACGAAATGAAAGTGCTGTAAACCCAGAAGCCAAGGAAGGAGAAGGTGGCAGGAGAGGGACACTCTGCCATCTCCTGCTGGGACACCGAGTGTGGCATCCGCCTCTCGCAAGTACATCCTCTACAAGCATCACCATAAACTCGGGCAGGACTTTGCTCAGAAAATCCTGGACCTGAAGTACACTGGGTCTTTTGGATGCTAGTTTTAAAAGGTGTTCATGTCTCACTCCAAACTTTTGCCGCAGCTTCCCCACCAGTTAAAATTTACGCTCCGTGTGCTCCCCAAAGTTGCAGCCTGTGTCTCTGCTTCACTCCAGATACAGGTTTTTTGGGACCAAAATTGCATTCTCCTTATCATCAAGTCAAGATGAACTGCCTCAGCTCTGCTTTATCCCTGCAACAGCTGCAAGCAAAAATAACATTATTCACCATTAAAGTATGGATTATACAACAAAAATATCTGTCATTCTGAAACCACAAATGTAATTGAGCATTTAAGTGCAATTTTGAGGAATGGCTACAGGCATAATTTATCATATGGGTTCCAATAAATGGCAAATATTGATGTCTAGAAAGGATTTCCCACAAGAAGAAATTTTATCCCATATAGTGTAAAGATTAGTTTTCTGAACTGGTAGTGACTTTGAAATGAGAAGGCAGACTATTGTTTAAATTTTGCCATAGATTAAATAACCAGGTTTCTTACCTGGGTGTTCCAGGCCTGTCCCTGTTATTCTTTTTTCAGAGTTCAGCATATCCAGCAACTTGCGTAGAGGGTTCTGTGGAAAGGGTACAGTGAAAAAGATCTACATCTTTAAAGAATCATCACACAGGAAAATAATTTTAAAAACCCCCACAAACAGTTCTATTGACAAATATTCTGTCTCAGCAATGTCTCTCTTCAAGGTTGAGCTATTTGAGTCTGACAGTCTTCCAAGGGTGCAGGTAGGACTGTTTTGAGCCCAGCAGATAAAGGGCACAATGTGAACTCCATCTGTAGCAGCAAGGTTGCATCCAGCTCTGAAGCACCCTCACAAGAGGCACAGCTCCCAGTTCCTGAATGGAGAGATTCACCAGAGGGCAGCACAATATCACTTTCTATTGTAAAAGCAGGCGTTAATAATTTCCGCTGCCAGAGCTCTTAGAAATGAGCTGTTTGTTCCATTGTTACGATTTCAAGTAAGTTTCTCTTTAAAGCTAGCCTCTGGAGCAGCTCCTAAATCCAAGGTATTAGGCATTGATGTTTTAGTGTCCAGGCATTCACCTAGTGGAAGCAAAGGGAGTTCATGTAAATCTTTGCCAGGTTTCTGTCCAGGGCTGGCTGGGGCAGCTGATGGGTGCTGTGCAGCTTCAAGCATTTCAGAAACTCCTGGGTTAAAGGCACGAGCCTGGGTGAATATTATTTCAGCCTTATTTTTTGGAAAGCATTAAACAGAATGAGTAAGCCTTCTGATGTCACTACATAAGGATTCACAAAGGGTGAAACTAGAACCATAGAATCATAGAATGGCCTGGGTTGGAAGGGACATTAAAGATCATCCAGTTCCAGCCCACCTGCTGGGGCAGGGATACTTTTCACTTGACAAGGCTGCTCAAAGCCCTGTCCAGCTGGACCTGGAACACTTCCAGGGATGGGGCATCCACAACTTCTCTGGGCAACCTGTTCCAGTGACTCACCACCGTCACTGTAAAAAATTTCTTTCTAATATCTAATCTAAACCTACTCTTGAGCCACCCCTTGCTCAATCACTACAGGCCCCTTTAAAAAGTTTCTCACCAGTTTTCTTGTAGGTCCCCTTTAGGTACTGGAAGGCTGGGATGTTTTTGCATTATAATTGTATTTACTTCTGCTTGTCCTGTGTGCTGAGCAGCTTCTTGGTCCTCTAGCACTTACGCCAAACTCCTGCCGTTCAAGGAGCTAAGGGGAGTCATTAGTCACATTTTGCCTGTTCAGCTTCCTTCTTTCAGGGCTTCACCTATCATCAGTCTGTTTGTAGTTATTACTCTGTTCTGTTTGCACAGGTGCCTCCCATGGTCACCTCCCCTGGTTCAAGTGTCACTGTGCTTTTCTGTCCTTTTCTGACTTCTTTCTCTCAACAGAGAGTCAAAGCATTTCATGCTCTTTTCCTGTAAATTAACTGCATTTTCTAGCCTTGGTCATTCCCTTTGCTACTTTGACTTCTGCCTGGTGGGATGCCTCATGTGTAGAATCAGACTTGTGCTTCACTCCTGACATCACACGTAGAGGTCTCCCTTGACTGACTGTTTCTGATCTCACTCCTTTTGAAGTTCAGTCTGAACTCCATCTGCTCTGGCTCATCCTAACACTTCCTAACTCTGCACTGAAGCCTTCAAAGACAGCTTTTCCATGGCGTTGCTCCCCATGAATCCTCATCTTTCCTTGGCTGAAATATTATCTTTATTTAAAGTCCAGGAGCCTTAAGAATATATATTTAGAATAAAAGAGACCCTTTTCTTACAGTATGAGCTTAAGTTACATTACTTGGTCTTCTGAGAGGAGTATAGTATCGTTCTTCAGAGTAGGTACAAAATTACGAACTTGGTAGTAGAAACAATTTTAAAAACTTTAAAGGCAGCTCTGTGTCTGCTCTAAAAGAAAATAAACATGTGTTTCTGTTTTCAGAAAAATATTTTTAAATCCCTGATTTTTTTTTTATCTTTTTCTTTGCCCAGTGTTTGGGGGGGGAGAAATGGGGTTTTTTTAAATTTTCATTTGCATTCTTTTTATTTCTTGGGAAAACCAAGGAAGAAAAGACAACAAAAGTGGTGAAAAAAGATTTGGTTTGGTTTCCTTTGTTTTCACATTCCATTTTTATTTCATCATTTTCTTCCCAAGGAAAAAGGAAAATTAGAAGTTCTTGAAGGTAAAAGGATTGGACAAAAGAAATTAAAAGATCTTCTAAGAATTTTCTTTAGGTTTAACAGGGCTGAAAATGGCTTTGAAGATTCACCAAAAAAATGAAAGTTTAAAAGGGAAGTATTTTCTGTTCAACCCTCTTAACAAGGGTTTGGAGCTAGTTAAGGCAGCCAGCACAGTGTGCTTTGTAATACTTTCTGAATGAGGACAGTCCATCACCTTTACAGGAATCACACCAATGCACAGTGCCCTTGCATGCTATCACAGACATCTTGTGGGCTTTACACCAAGTTTTCTCCTGACTAAATCTCATTCAGTTTCTCGTAAGGTCTCTCCATTTCATACTCGGTGATATGACTCAGTGTAGAAATAACCCAACTTGTGCTTTAAAATAGGGATGAGGCAGGGCTGTATCATCTGCTGTATCCATAATTTTTAGAGTGATCTGCCACTGCTTTTAAATGTTTAATTTGTGAGGCTCTGCCAAGATAACCAGACAGGCATATTGCTTGGAAGTGATCATCCCTGGAGAGAGGTGGCTCTTTGGTGTTTGGTGCTCAAGGCTACCAGTAGGATATATTTGCTTTGCCAAGGTGTGTGGCACATCTTCCTCCTGCGTATTTAGGGGTTTGGAGAAGTTACACATTGTCTGGCTTTCTTGTTACTTGGCCAAACAAAAATATTTAACTACACCTTCTTCCCATTTCAATTTATATCCATGCCATAATTATCTAAAAGAAAAAAAAAAAATTAAAAGCTGTGGATAAATTAGTAAGCGTTGGTTTTTGGAAGGTGTTCAGAAGTCTGATCCTGCATGGTTGAAATCAATGAGCCCATTTTATGCAGGAACAGCAATGTCACATGTAAGAGCTACCTAGTCACATAACTTAGTCGTTAAATATCTTCTCCAATTCACCAGATTTCCTTTGATCTGAGTGGCCTTTTATCTGGAAATAAATCTTTCTCATAAGATTTCAATAACAAAGTGGTGTTATGTGTTTATATACAAGTATTATATTAGTATCGAATTGAATTTGTTTTTACAAAGCATGCTTCTGCTGCAAAGAAATAAATATATGTACATACATATTTCATACAGTAAAAATGTATCTATTAAAATATATGTATTAAAGTAAGTCATTAGTGGCTTTGGACATTGTTCAATCTTATATTTGTGCTATTTTTTCATTCCCAAAATATATCTGCTCATTTCCTAGCCATTGTATTCTATTTCAGTTTTTATCAATCTTGAGACAGGCTGAAAGCCTGTAAATAGGCTTTGCATAACCTGTTCCTAAATGATGGAGAAATTGATATCTTCAGCAGTGAAGAATTAATAACTTGTTTTTAATTTTGCCATGTCAACAATGTATTGCATTAAAAATATGTACAGAATTTTGGAATATATTGTATACCAAAACTTGTATATCATAAATAGGGTTTACCCAGGATGCTTCCTCAGGGGCTGCTGTGCTGTAGCTAAAGTTGTGTTTATTCAAGTTTTTAAAAAACACCCTGTTCACTTTGCTCTGTTGTTTTCTCAGACTCGGGGAGAAGCTAAAAAAGAAAGTTCAGTATTGTTACTCTGCAGACATACTATTAAGAAAACAAGCATGTCACACAGAAATAAGACTAGATCTTATCCGCTGTGAGAAGGGTTTCTGTGGTATTCCTTTCAAAGACTTACCTAGCTTATTTGTTACTGCACTTTAAGCCTCGGATCATGTGCAGGCAGGAAACACAGAGAGAAGGAGGTGAATGTCTCCTGCAGCTCTCTTTTAGGCTTGTTAACTTTGCAGAAGTTGTAGTTGGTTTTGAAAGCTCCCTTTTCAATGGAATTTACAAATATGACCACAAAATAGATTGCTCTGTCCCTCGAAGAGGATTTATAAATCTTTTCCTAACAGTACAAGTACAGAGATGCTGTACTACCTTTTATGCATGTTGAGCTTGTAGATAGGTAACAGCTTGCGTTAATATTTGACAAATCTGTTCTATGTTGCTGTCAGAAATGTAGCTGAAAATCTCTTTGGCAGGCTGGCTTGTACTTGAAACTGGTTTTTGTAAGATCAGGATTTGAAAATCTCTCCTGCCACACTTGTAGCTGTCAGATTCATTATCTTCAAAACTTCTCTTTAACCTCTGATGGTGGTTTTTTTTTTTTTTCCCCTGCAGAAACAGAAGGTGCATGCAGCACAGATGTCAGCCTTCTTCAAGGAGTAACCTCTTCAACCCCAAGTGATACCAGCTCCTGCTAGTACCATGGGGCTAGAGGGTGGTTTTTTGGGCAGTGGGCAGATCCACGTGATCCTGTGGGGAAGTTTGGCAGCCATGACGACACTCTTGTTCCTCACCTTCCTCATCTTCCTTTGCTCCAGCTGCAATGGGTAAGGCTCCAGGGCTTAATGGTCCTTGATTCACTTTCTACAGGGATTGACATAACTTCACATGTAAATAGTTAGCAGGAAATACTGAGGACTTAGGTACAGAAATGAAAAAAGGTACTGTTTTCAGAGCAAACCTGAATTTCAACAGTTCTATTAATTCTAAAATCTAGGTATTTTTTTCCTTTTGCTGTGGAGTAGGTACACCATTGTGCTTGTTTGGTGGTTTCCCCTAAGCAGAAGCCTGGAGCACAGGTGGACAGTGAGTGTTAGCAGATAACATCCCTAAGCTGAAACGGAGTACATTAGGTGGGTTGAACAGGACAAAAAGTGTAGGTAAAAAGGAAAGGGAGGTGATTATGTACTTCACCTTTGCTTTGGTCATTCCTGAGGTATAGGGAATTGATCCTGCCTTTCAAGCAAAAATGAGTAAGGATCAAATGGTGATATTAATTAATGTCTTATACCTTATACTTACATTCTTCTTCATAAGAGGATTCAATTTCACCAGTACAGGCACTTCTACTGACTTTGTTTATTCACATTTAAAGGCTCCTTCATGGCATGTAAGCTGAGCCCTGCTGACTGGACAGAGAAGCGGGGCAGCCTGAGCTTTGTCCATGGTGCCCTTCCACCAGGCCAGACCAGTCAGACCCTTCACTATGAGGAGGGGGACTGCTGTGGTCCATATTGCTATATTGTGAAAGCGTAGCTCAATCAGCCAGGTATATGGGGGGAAAAAATCCAGTAAAGCAGCAAAATCTGCAGTTTGGGTGATTATGCCTGTACAAAGCATGTGCTTTCATTCCTTCAGCTTTGAGAGCACTGAGGAAGCTGTGCAGCCGTAAAATGCTGCCACATGTATTGGCACAAGATGTGTCTGCAGGGGAAGGCCCTGTTTTTCAGCAGGATTTATCTAATGCCCACCATGCAAGAAACACTTGTGGGCAAAAACAGGCCCCAAAAGTCAGTTGAAACCCTAAGAAGCCTAAGTTGGAACTTCTAATTTCATGTGATTCAGGAGAAACAGTTTTGTAAACTGTAGGTTGACATTTCAGTATCTTCTTATTGTCGCAGTTTCCTGTGATATCTGTGTAAAAAATAGCAGAAATAAATGTTTTTAAAATTTATTTAAAAGTATAAAGCTTGTCTTAAACATTCTTTAGCCCACAAACATTGCATTTAGGTACTGTGTATCATCTTTAAGGCCTTTTCCAACCCAAATGATTCTATAATTCTGTGTTTTGCTTTGTAACACACTAGTCCTTGAAACATCTTTAGAAAGATGAGTAAAACCACTGAGTAGCCTCTGCAGTTACAGAGGTACATTGTCTGAAACATTCTGGTGATGTTCTTTAATAAATTCTTGTGTCGCTAGCTTGGACATAGAATCTTTTGTTTCAGGTCTTTCTGTAGGGCAGGTTGTTTATGCATAAATGCAATTATGCAGAATTTCTTCCTGGTTTACTCTTCAAAAATGGATGAGGACATAGAAAACTTGAGTAAAATTTGCTCTAAAATGTCTGAAAAACTTCCAGAGAGGAAATTCAGCTTTTAACTTTCTGTGCTCTGCATTGGTGCAGGCTCACTTGCTGCTTTGTTGTTTTTCAATTAGACAGAATTTTAACAGTTGCTAATGTGGAAGTACAGTTCCCTGCAGACATTAGAAGCAGCACAGATTTCATACTGTCAATATTTTCTCAGCTTTTTACTTGACTTTTCATCCAGGAGAAGGACTAACATTATTTTAAGCTCATACTTTATTGCAGTATTTCTGAATAAGAGCCGTATTTCCCAAATGGTAAAAACTGGAAACATGATCCATGCTTAGACTCCTGTGAAGGACCCAGGGAAGCAGAATTTCTTTAAAAATGTAGGTCTCTGCTGCTATGAAATTTCTAGGCCTTTTTGAACTGCTCATGTGTATTTTTAATTTGACTAGCATTTTTAGTGGAAGTTGGCTGGACTTTTTTGGCCTTTTCTAATTCCTCATAGGATACACACTTCTTGCTGACACAGTTTAAGGATCTTCCAAAGTAGTCTGTCACCAAAACGTGTATCTGAGAATTTCAGATATCATTAAATTGAAGATAATAATATTTTTATTCTCATAGAATCGTAGAATGGCCTGGGTTGGAAGAGACCTTAAAGATCATCTAGTTTCCTGTCATGGGCAGGGACACCTTTCACTAGACCAGGTTGCTCAGAGCCCCATCCAGTCTGGCCTTGAACACTGCCAGGGATGGGGCATCCACAAATAGTTGCTTCTCTGAGCAACCTGTTCCAGTGGCACACCACCCTCACAGTAAAGAATTTTTTCCTAATATTTAATCTAAACCTACTCCCTTTCAGTTTGCAGCCATTCCTCCTTGTCCTGTCTCTACATAATTATTCACATTATATTGTAATTATCATCAGTCACGCCTTACTGTGATCTTACACTGAATGAGAAATAGGGTTGTGTGTTTTTGTTGTACCTCTTCAGTTATGTTTATCACCATCCTGCCTCAATGGTGTCCTTACACAGAGATCATACCAGTCCCTGTAATAATCTTCAGTTATTCCATTTTCAATATTACTGTGAATCATAGTTCTGTTCTTTGCAGGAGTGTAAGGTCTATTAATAACTGGCATTTGTATATTAGCATAATTTGTAGTAAAAATTCATGTGCCTTTTTCATTAAGGGAAAAGAAGGCCAAAAATCAGAACGGAGATCATGAAAATCTGATGAATGTGGTAAGTATTTATTTCTGGCAGCTTGTGTCTGTTGTGGTTGGTTTGTACCAAGCTCCTTGCAAAATACCACAGATTAGAAAAAGCTCAGGAATTTTGAGATGGGAGGTTGAGCATGGGAAACTTTAGAAGTTGCAGAACAGGAAGAGGAGGAAAACTTGTATAGATCCTGATAATGTGCACTTTCTCAGTGCCCATTCTGCCCCCCTGTACTCCAGCTCTCCTCCCTTTCCTTCACTCCGTTGGCAGCCCAAGCGCAATGTACTCTTTGTCAGCTGCTGTCTTCTCATGGGTTAAAGCCATAGTAATGTCTGTTACCATAAAGCTTGGAAAGAACAACACTCAGGACATCTTTGCATTTTTTTTTTTTCTTTTAACATCTGTAAACACAGGCACTTAAATCTTGGAATCCAGTTGGCATGGTTTGGCTCTCCTGCTAATAATGCCTGTGAGTCAGAGCTGTGGAGATCAGAATGAAATTCATTGCATGGCTATTCATCTGAGCATTTATTCTGATCCAGTGGTCATTGATTTGTGTTGCAGCCTTCCGAGAAGGAGGTTTTCAGCCATTCCATCACCAGTTCGGTTACAGAGCCTCCTCCAAACAGTGAACAGAACGGAGCACTCAGCAACGGTGAGGGTGAGTAGTGGCAGCCCCTGTGGGTGGGATGAGCAAGCAGCCCCATCCCAGTGCTCACAGCTCCCACCTTAGCTGCATGCTGGTGATCCTTCAGGTTTCAGGTTTCTAGCCATCAGCTTTCCAAGCACACAGTCAAGCCATTTGTCTTAATACTCTGTGCACCTCTGCAGGTCTGACACCAGATCACACAGAACTTGCAGCCAGGTTAAAAAACGCCACGAAGTCGTTTGCCTTGCTGGGATGTCAGTGGAGATGATCATCCCATAGAGATTCTGGTGGTTTAGGCTGCATCTCCACTTCACTACTGGATGTTCTCTCCCCCACTCCCAGTCCTCCACATCAGCCAACACTGGGCGGTGCTGAGGTTCTTTCCTGGGTCACTAGGTCTGGGTCACCAAGCAATAGCTGCAGATTGACAAGGCCATCAGGCAAAGAATGGGACATTCCCTAATCTTCATAAGATACGGAACTGGAATAAAACCAGAAGATGAAGTTGCACCTTAGAGCTTCGGAAGTGCTCCAGGAGGCTGTGGAAATATTTCAGGTCCTCCTCCAGGGATTACAGCTTTGGGTAACAGTCCTGTGCTGTGCTGGCACGTATATTTTTGTATTTTAGAAAACAGGCAACATAAATAGGCTTCCTTTTTTTTTTCTTTAGTCTTTGCTTTGCTGAACACTCAAAATGATTCACCCTGAAGTATCACTGGAAAATATTTTACTCAGCTGCACCTAAAAATAAACTAACTCTCTGCTCAGAGCCACTGGGAGCCAACTGTTGTTTTCACACTAACACCAACATCAGGGGCTGCACTCCAACTTACAGCTCTCCTCCTCATCTACAACCAGAGGCTAAGCTATTCAGACTTTACCCCTTAGAGAGAAGTATCCAAAGTATTTTTTTAAACTTTGTTTTTGCAGCTAATTGCTACTCCCATCCATTAGCTTGTTGTGTAAGTAGGTGTGTGATTCCCTGAGGGACTTGATGTGCAGAGCAAAGCCCTGCAGAATGGAAGTATTTCTCTCTGCCATGAGTCACCACATGTGCTGCTGTCAGGGCTGCTGCTGAAAGGTGTGCTGTCAACCAGCAGACAGTTTTCAGTTTTCAGACTGTCTGATATTATACTCAGCTTACACTCTGCATAACAGCCCCTCTGAATAACAGGAACCCCCGTGCTTTAATTTCTTACTTATACTTTATGCACTTTTGTTAATAGTTATTTTTATTACTGTTTCTGCTAGCTTTTTGAGCAGGGGTGGGGCTATGGAAGCGGAACCATCAAATGCTGGGTTTTTTTTCATTTACCCAACCTGCTAGCATTGTCTTATCTATGCGAACCCCTCAGCTACACCAACCCCTTCTGTGCTACTACCCATAACCACAGCAGCACAGAAACTTGAGCTCTCATTGCTTTTGATTATCCCCTGCAGGCTGAATGAGGTGTGTGCACTGTGGCTTCTCTGAGGGTGCTCTGCACAGCACAGAAATCCCTGGAATCAAGGACCAGAAAGGCAAAACTCCCATCTTCCATTCAGTCAGTGATTCAGTCACTGTCTTCTTACACTTTCAGTTGTGCCCTGAGTTTTGCAGTCAGGGTACGGCTCCCTGCAGGTGCTGACTGCATCTGCATGCCCTGACCACAAGAGAAAGCAATGTCCATGGCAACCACCAAATGAAGGCGTTGATTGCTTTGGCAACACTTTTGTCACCATGTCAAACGCACTGAAGGAGACAGAAAAATGGGTTGTTCTTGTTGAGATAGTGCCATAGGAACTGCACTCAGAAAAGTAAAGCTGTTCAGGAGCAATTTTTGAAAGAAAAGGTGCGAGGTAAAGTTACATACCATGCGCTACTTGAAACATGCTTGTATGTGCCCATGAATGCGTGTGAATGTCATACATGTGTGGTGTAAGATGAGAAGCCCCATTCAGTCCCTATACCCTCTAGTGACAGTGACATGTGTCCCGCTTCTGGGACCTAAAACAACATGTTCTGCTTAACACTACCTTCTGAAGTCTAGTCTTCTCTCTTGTGCATATGGCCAGCTCGTTAGTAGGTTGTCAGCCTACATTATGTGCTGCGAGACTAAGAGAAGCATGGCACAGCCTTCCGGTGAGGAGCTTCTGGTGTCGCGTGCAGGGAGGGCTGAGCGAGCTGCAGTCCCAACGAGAATTTGGGCAGCATGTTAAACAAGCTGAGGGATGGTAGGGAGGAAGTAGGAATGCTTTCCTTTTGATTTTAAAGAATTGGGAAATGCAAAGAGGAAAATCTAACAAGGATTTTTTTGAGGCACTTGGTTTGAGGCCTCCCACCTGTTTCCCATCTGAGCCTACTGAGCACTCTGTAATCATTCAGTGAAACTGAGTACAAGGCAGCTGAATATCCCGCACAGCTACCCTCCCATTCCCTGTTCTGACAGTGAATGCTGTTGCCATATAATGTGACTTGGGGGTGTACAGACTATTTTAGAAGTTGTGAGAAAGATATTTTAACAGTAGAGTGAAGAAGTGTCTGTATCTGAAACCTTTTGAGAAGCAAAAAGCATATTGATCACTAGGCATTTCCAGGCATTAGTATCATTTGTCCTTTCTGTGTGTCACAAAAACAAAGTGATGTAGAGAGTACCAAGTCACACTTTTTAGTTATGCACCTGTTTGTAATCCTTCTCTGTAATTTTCTTTAGTTCTTTCTGAGGACAGTACAGCTGCCTGTATCCAGCCTTATGAAGAAGTACAGACATCTGATCTACTAGATCAACAGGATAGTCTTGGAAAGTCTATAAAATGTCACCAGAGCCGTGAACTACCCAGTATTCCCCCTAACAACCCTATGGAAACTATCATCTCATCTAGAAATGCAGAAAATGATCAAGGTCTTGGAATGGAAGGGCCTTATGAAGTCTTGAAAGACAGCTCCTCTCAGGAAAACATAGTTGAAGACTGCTTGTATGAAACTGTGAAGGAAATTAAAGATGTTGGAGCAGTAGTCAGCATGGAAGGGAACTCCAACAGCAAATTAAAGGCTTCATTGACAGTTTCTGAAGGTCAGAATCAGATTCCTGAGTGCAGAATTGAGTCAGCAGAATATGCATCTGTTGACCGAAATAAGAAGAGTCGCCAAAGTGCAAATTCAGAAAGTCCTCTTGACAACATACCACACGTAGAGGATGAGCTTCCCCCTCCAGTACCCATGAAACTTCTTGATGAGAATGAGAATGTGCAAGAAAAAGAAGTGGAAGAAGAAGTGACAGAAGGAGCAAGTAAACCAGAAAAGGTAAATACAGCAAATATTTGTCCTCATCGAACAGCCAAATAATGATGGAGAATGTATGGGTAGGAGAGGATTTTATTTTTCAGTAACAAAAAAATAACAAGAAAAAAACCCACTCAAGATGAAGCAAGACTGTAAGTGGAAATATGATATGTGCAGTATAGTCTTTGCATTAGAGGCATGTGCTCTTTCTGTTGCAGCTGATATTTTTGATTGTTGCAGTTATACAATACATAAGGCTTTTTCCAAATATTATCCAGGCATTGCATAGGAGGCCTGTTCTTCTTTGTTTGATGGAATTATACTTGTGGAAGCTACTACAAAGGGTATCCAGTATTTCTGTCAGGATCTACAGCTTGTTGAGAATCCCTCTCTTCTCTTTTTTCTAACAAAACCGCAACTTGCAAAAAGGAGAGGAAAACATCCTTGGTGGATGTCCTAACTTTAGATGTGCTTCCTTTGTTGGGCCACTTTGATTTAGCTGTGCAAGTGTCAGGCACTTGCTCAAAGTGATTCACCTTGTCTTTTGCTGTAGGAGAGAGGGATAGAAAGAGAGAGAGATTGCAGCTGTGTGCTTTTATATTTGTCAAATTCTGTACATCACATATAAACAGACTAAGGAATTTCTAAGTGCTGAAATCACAGCCAAAAGTTAGATTTTCTCAGCAGCTTATGCTTCCTTCCTAGGAGCAAGTTGTGGTGAACTCCTTGAAAAATAGAAGTATGAAATTTTCAACAGTTTATTTTCCCATTTGTAGTTTTTAATCGGAAGTCATTTTAAGGATGCTTTCAGATCATAGCAGAGACTTTTCATAAACTCTTGATTTTGCATTTTTCAGAATGTTTAGATATCTTCTTATTAATTGTGAACAAAGGAACTGTAGGTTTAGCAGATTTTAGGTGTCTGAGTCATCAAATAAGTCATCAAATAATATTAGGTAGATATTGATGAAAGTTTCAAAAAAAGTCTTAAGATGTAATGTGACTTTTTAATGTAATCATTTACCTGAAAAATCACAGCAGAGCTGAGGTATTGTTACTTGTTTCTGGTTGGTCTCTTATTTGAAAAATTTCAGTAATCTAGGAAACAGGCAGAAGAATGTCTTGTTAAATAAGTAACTAACCATGTAACCTGTGAAGCACAATAGAGTCCAAATGAATAAACTGAAGATGATTCACAATATAAAAATTATTTAGCTGGACTCTTCAGTGCACATTCTTACAAATAATGAGCTCGTTAAGTAAAAAATTAAGAGGTTATTTTCAATAGTAATCCAGCAACACTCCTCCCTCCCACATTCAGGCCACAAGTAATTTCTCATTAAACTTCTAGATAAACAGCTTTGCGTAATAGTGACGTTTTTCCTACCAGGTGTGAAAAGACTGCAGAAAGTAATAGTGTTTCCCAGGCACTGATACAAAGGAAAAGCCTTTGCCGCTCTGTAGCTCCCCAGCACACCGTGTATGCAGTATCAGTAACTGCAAGGAGTGGGAATTGATTAAAATGGTTCTGGTTTTGAAGGATTAATCAAGAGATGACACATGCGGTCCCATAAGTGCCAGAAAAAAGGTGTTTGTCTAATTAAAATTTATTCAGAGCTGAAGCCACCCCGAGTTCAGCTTGGGCAGCATCAGATCATTGCCGCGCTCGCTGCTGGGTACATGCATTATGCATCGAGGCGTGCGCCTGTCCTGTCCTTGAGAGCTACAGCTGCAGCAGAGCTGGAAATGGTAATGATGGAATATATAAATGTCATTATTGTTGGCATTGTGTGGGGAGGTGGTTGTGGGATTGTTTTTCTGTTGTGATGATGATAATTTTTCCCTTTATTTTGCTGCTTCAAGCAATGCAGACCAATGCCTGTTTTTTTCAACGTGGCAACCAAAAACAAGGTGTTTATGGAAATGCATGTTATATTGGTAACTTTTTTAGTTAGATTCCATAGGTGTTTCTGGTTTTGCTTCTTCTCCTGTGAGTCTGCTTAGCTGCTCTGTTTAGCATGACATCTGTATCACAAACTCTTCAACCTTTTGCCCTGACCCTCACGAAGACAGAGGTTGTGTGTAAGTTGTGCAAGTCTCCCTAACTACAATGAGGGCACAAAGAAGGGACAGGCAGGGAGGCCACCTGTGTAACCAAGGCTTGTCCCTGCCATCCCAGAGAATTGACTGTGTTCAAGCTGTTTCAGTGTCACCATCTAAAAGAGGGCAGCCAGGGTGATCCCCAGCCCATGCCACTTCTGAAGCACACAAATCTGGGAGAGAACTAGGTGGACCAAGCCAGAGACCATTCCCATATATAACAGCATGAAAAGGACACAAAGCATCCTTTTAAGAGTCAGGTGTGCAATTAATGGGTGAAAATTTACCTAAACTGGTTATTGGCTGTGACCCAGCCAAAGCCTTTGGAAGGACTTGGTGAAGAAAGACACCTGTAATAGCTCCTGTAAAAACTTAATCATAGTTCTTCTAATAAAACTGAAAAAGCAGAATCGATTTTCTTTAGTTCTTTCTTTTATTTAAAACAGAAAGGAAGTATGGATCTCCTTTTTCACCCAGGTCTTTCCAGAGTGAGCCCTGGAAGAAATTATCTCTGTGTGTACATCTGGCTGCTGCCATCTGATTTCAGCCTTGCACAGCCTGAAGATGGGCAAAGCATCTCTTAAAAATGCACCAGAGGAGAATGTTCTTCTTGTTCTGGTGCCCAAGTCAGGAGCAGCAGCTGAGCCAAGGAGCAAAAAATCAAGTGCTGTTGAGGAACAAAAATGAAGTGGAAGGGAAATAAGGACACATGTTGTTTGTGCTGCTACTGTTGAGGTTTCAAACATAGTTTATAATACTAGGTAAAATGTTTAGGAGCAAGTGGGCTTTCTGAAAGTTTCCAAGATAACAATGTCTTCCAAAATTGATGTGTCACAAGCTTCACATTTAGAAGAAAGAATGCTATATCCAGAGGAGCAGTACAGAATGGCCAACACCCTGGGGTATTTATTAGTCCTTGAGTGGGGAACTATAGAAGGGGTCCTGACACATGGTGCTTACAGGCACACTGATGACAAAAAAAATCACTGAAGAATTTTGTGAGCACATGCTTGTTTTAATGTGTGAGGATTAAATTAGTAACTTATTCCCCAGCACAAAAAATATGCTGCAGATAGGAAAGACTAAGTTGCGGTAGTGAAGCAGATCTAATACAAGGCCAACATACATTAAATATATTTGAGCTTTTCCTTTCCTTTACCCTTTTTTTTTTTTTTTTTTTTTAAGTGTAAACAAACCACAGGTTAAAGAGTGCTGTTCTCCAGACAGAGAGAAAGAAGCAAGGGAGTTTACCAGTGTGCCAGTGTGAGGGAAGCTCCTGGAGAGCAGCAGGCAGACTTCAGTGTGCTTTCGGCTAGGCTTTGTCAGAAGTGGCCAGGAACTTGAAGAAGTAAAAAACAATGAGAAAATGGAAGGAGGAAAGAATCTATCATAATGAGCCTCTGTGGAAAAAAAAAAAGAAAGAAAACAAGTGCTGTGTGCCTGGAAGTGGTATTTCACTGACTGTACTATAAATAGCTCTGCTCCTCCATGTTGGCTTGCCCTGGGGGTGGAGTGAAGTATTTTAGTTGGAGAAGTTGTGTGAAAGTCCAAAATACGACCTTTTACAATGCTGGAAGGCTCCCTCTCAATCACTGTGGAGCCGGAGTCCAGCAAAGCCTTCTTTCCCCAGGGAGGAGGCATCCCACGGCTGCTGTGTAGCAGGAGGGTCTGTATTGTTATAAAGGTCCTAAGGCATTTTTCATAAGAGTAAAATGCTTTTCCCCTGATGTTTCATGGCCTGTTTTCCACAGAACACTTTACATGCTTGAAGTTAAACCTGGTTCTAAACCAAGCTCTCCATTCCATCCTTCAGCTCAGGGTGGGCTGCAGCAGGTCAGAGTGGTTGTGAGCCTGGGCTGCTGAGCACCTCTACACAGGGGCTGCATTCCAGGGGTGGGCAGGACACTGCCCTCCTGTGCAGCACTTCCAGGATCCACAGAAGGAAGGATAACAATCACCAGGAAGGTGTCAGCTGGGTATTGTTCTTTTGTCATCTAAAAGCATATCTGAAAATCTTGTGAAAGGGCAACCGGTGTATTGCAACAGCTGACTTCTAATTGTTCAGAAGCCTCTGTAGACACTTCATAAGAAGTGTAAAGGTGGGGATACAGCAGGGCAGAATTTGTTTTAACCATTACATTATTTTTGCCTTTTTCAGGTCAGGACAAGAGGAAATATATTAAAAACCTTTACTAACCTCAGGGTTGTCATCTCCAGAGAAGTACTCTGAATAGTGGGGATATTAGATACATATATAATGGAACTTGAGAGCAAATTACCATAAAATATAATGTATTGATTGCAATGGGAGCGTTTTATTATAGATTTCACACTGTTGATGGGTAATGAGCCTTTTATTTTCTTTCTTCCTTTTTTACAGAGGCTTAGTTCAGTGTCTTATAAGTCTCGAGAGGAAGATCCATCTCTTACAGAAGATGAGGTAGGTTTCTTGCGTGAAATTCAGTAACTAACTAGAGACCAATTTTTAGGCAGAAACTAGCATAAGCTCTGCGTGATTAAGCAGAATCTAAGAAAGGTGAAACTTCTGTGAAGGGAAAATGAAAGCCCAAGATTCTTTGCACAGAGTTTGTACTGCCACATTCCTAAAATCAGAAGTATTCTAACATATGGCTGTATCAGGCCTATAGGTTGAAAAAGGTGTCAGAAAATAATAGGAGGCCACAATTAGTTGATCGTTAGGGTAAATTCTTGATTTGGATGACAAGATTTTCTTAAGAAGAATAACCAGCAGCTTTTTGAAACGTATGCTCCACCTTCCCCATGCAAAGTTTTTGGGGCTCTGGGAAGTAAACTGAAGCACAGTAAAAGCACTGAAACACAAATTGTCCTTTAAAATGTCTGTTGGTCAAATAAATGGAGGAGATTTAAACAAAGAGAATAGTTAAACAGTAATAAGGCTGTTTGTGATCATCTCCAATACACCCATGCCATTTATATGTTCTCTGGACATAAAAGTAAACACAAACTTGGCAATGAGCTAAGTGAGCTAATGCCTTCTGCCTGGGAGAAGCATTCCCAGACATTAATGAATAAACTGATCTTGAACTGGGTTAATGTAATCTAATACTGAGAAGAGTTGAAGAGCAGAAAAGCTATTTTTTGTTGGGTCAGCTGAAATCAGTAAAAAGTAAGAAGTATTGCCATCTCCAAGTCGATGTCCCTCTNCCCCCCCACCCACAAAAAGCCATCCCAGAATTATCAGAAGTGGTCTGGTTCATCTGCATCAGTCTGTGTTGCCTAATGGTAATGGCATTTTCATGCCAATCTACTCTTCTAATTGGATTGATGCGAACCCAGAGTGGCTTTGCATGCTTGGGAAGGACTTTAAATGTAATAGAAAAGCGATTGTGATATTGTGATACTGGGTACCAGAGAAGCAGTGCGGGGAATTTCAGCCATCTGTCCTGTGCAAGGGCTAGTATCCATTTGGACTGGGAGAGGGAATCAAGACTGATCCCTGTGCTTGGCACCAGCCCAGGTAAACTCTGAGCAGAAGGACATGTGTGGATGTGGGCTTCTCCTCATCCTTTCATGAAGGGACACTTTCATGCACTTGAAGTAGTATAGCACCTCATCAGAGGGGATTTTTAGAGTTAGGAGTGAAATGCTCCCTTTCGGGTGTTTACAGCTGAGAGGTTTCAGTCTCTAGTACAAAGTCCAGATATTCAATGCCTGAGCAGCAGCTCTTCTTTGTTGGCAGAATGTAGTCAACAGAGCAGACCTTGCATATCAGTATTGGCACTGACTGTTTGCTGTTTTCCAGTGTAATTTATCTACAGATTTTTAATGTTGTCTTCACATGACAACATTTACCTATTTAGTCCTGCCTATAAAAACAGCAATTAACTATTCTCCTATTGCAGTGTCTCTAAAAGCAGAAAAGTAGCCACTACCATTGAAAACAATAACAATAATAATTTTAAAAAGCCCTAACGATCAGACAGCATCCTTCTCCTTCATTACAGCAGTTCAGCCTGATCCTCCCTTTGATGTCTCTCTCCCTGTTGATTCCAAATTGACTCCAAGACCATAGCAAAACTTGCAAGAGCTCCTGCTCACAAAGCCAGTCCCTATTGCCCAGGTCTAATTTTCTCACCAGGGGTTTATAGTCAAAGAAGTTTTACATTTATAAACTTACTTTATAAAGCATTCTTTTTTTGAAAGAGAATGAATTTATAAATGCATGCCAGAAAAGGATTTCTAAGAAATAATTTTTACATTTTTTCAAGAAAAAAACCATATCCTTTTAATAAAGGATATGTTTTTATGATAAGATCTTGTCTTTTCTTAAGTAACCAATATCTTTGTAGTACAAGGGTACAGACTGGTGCACAAGCTTTATGCCATGCTTCATACTCAGCAGGTGTCTCCTTTTCCTAGATCTCAGCCATGTACTCATCAGTGAGTAAGCCAGGACAGGCCATCAAGGCACTGGATTCTCCTTACACCTGTATTCAAGAAATTGCATCTCAGAGGTCCCCATCTATTTGCAGTGGCCTCTATGCAAGTGTGAAGGACTTTGAAAACACCCTAAATTCCACCACAGTGCCTCAGTCAGCGGACAGACCAAACGGGGAGCTGGAGCCGGACTATGAAGCTATCCAGTCAGTGAGCCAAGAAGAAGACAGGACCTTGTCCGTGCCTAACACAAACCACACTGCTCTTTCAGGAGAGAATGACTATGAGAGCATAGGGGACTTGCAGCACCACAGGGAATTCACCAGACTTTAATTACTCTGGCAGCAGATTTCTCCGCTGTTATTTTCAAAGGAACAAGTGAAACATGGAGAGGGAAATGCTTCTCTGAAGAACAAAGCTAAGTCTAGAACACATGTTGAGAAGAAGCAATGTTTCAGCCAGGGTGTGATACCTGCTGGCTTTTCTGGGTGGTGGATTGAGGCCCATGGGAAAGAGTATGTCAGGTCAAAATGATGACCAGGACAACGTACAGGTTTCTTTATTATTAGCTCCAAGGCAAATGTAATTTGGGAAGGAGTGCCATGCTTGTTGTCCTGATAGGATTGTGTACCAAAAAGACTGCCTTTACACAAAACTAGCTTCTCATTTTAAGAGATTATTTTATGTCATTTTCTTCAAAGTGTTTTTCAAGCATAGTTTTTCATTCAAGTTTTGGCATCCACAATGTCGAGCAAACCATGGATCATTGTACCTCAACTCAGACTTACTTTGCAGGGCTGGGGAAGGTGCACTCACTTCTGTGTCTTTTGGGGAGCTCTGTCCACATTCACTGCAACTAAAGTGCAAACAACAGTACTTCACAAGGGACTGACTCCAAATGTAATTGAATTAATTCTGCTGGCATTTTCTCTTTTTTTTTTTTAATGTCAAGGGCTGTAGAATGTGACTTGCAGTATTTTGAGATGTGTACTGGTGTTTGTAGGGGGTTTGTTTGATTATTTGTGAAATATTCCTTTAAAATGGCAACAGTCACCCTTAGTGTTCTTGCACCATTTCCCTCAAATGGACATAAACACCTACACATTCACACCCCAGACAATTATCATGTTGCAAAAAGTTGTGCAAATGAATGCATTGGCATAATGTGTAGTCTTACCTTAACAGTTAGCAGAATTTTCCCCTTTTTTAAGACTTAAAATATTTTAACATGTTTGTCTAGTTTCTTATATAGGAAAATTTATGTACTCTGTCAAGTGGGTAATATTGTTATTTTTTACAACATATTTTTCATCTTCAAAGTTTTTGTAGATTAACTTACTGGGTTTTGTAATAGGAGGAATGCCATTCCTTATTTGGGCTTTATTTGGTTTTTTATTATTTTTTTCCTATTTCAGAAGTAGATAAATGAAAATTGCTTTGGGGTTGTTTTGTTGGATTTTTCTGTCTCCTTGAGCAGGGATATGGAACATACCTTGCTGTTTTTAAGTTCAAAATATTGGAGCCTATGTAAAAGAACACTGCCAAAGGGCAAAAATGAGGCAAAAGAAACAGTGGGATTTAGTCAGGCACAGCCACTGGTCCTCCTTGTTCTTCTGCTAAAAGGAGCAGGAGGGCAACCAAGACCTTCTTGGGTCTCTGACAAGCAGTTTGAAAGCCACTGGCTTTTCAAAAATGCCGAGTTATTCTTTTACTGTGAAAAACAAAGTACAGTGCTTGGATGAAATAAGTAAGTACTGGATTGGTACGTTTTTTTCTTCAAGAATAGTACAATAAATGGTACAATGGTACAAGAATAGTCCAACGGTAGGGACCTGGCATTGTGTGACATGCATGTGCACATATCCCCATGTATATAAGCATACACTTGTAATTTGGATACAAGTATTAGTGCAAGTTTGGTAACGTTCACATACGTAATATCTGGCATGTGCTTGAAGAGCAGTTTATTTTTAATTCAGAATAAACAGTACATAAACTGAGGTTGGCTTATTCTGTAGTAAACAAAAGAGGTTTACTTTCAGCTCAGTTGGTGCTGGGTTTTGATATACCAGGTTGAGCCCCTCTCGGATCCTTGGTCCATGCTCAACATTACTTGGTACTATAAAGAGCAAACATAGATCTGGTTACACATATTTATTAGAAATAACTTTATAACTGAAAGAAGTGTGCTGATTTATGGGCTTTGCCTGTAAGTAGTACAGCTCTGAGGAACAGTGCAAGTGTGCAGTCAAACTCTGCCCACAGGGTGGTTCAAACTGCATGGATCCTGACCTTGTGCGACAGCGCAGCACGTTTGATCTATGGCTCTCTTCCTTGGAGGAGAAGCAGTTCAGACCAGTCTACATCCATCTTGTTCTTGACCATGCTGCCATGTTTTGACAGCTGCAGCAAACCCTTTGCTTCCACTTCACTTCAGTGCTTTTTAAGGATGACTTTGGTTTTGCATTCTGGAGTTTTTCCCTTCAGGAAAGTTTCTGTTCCCTTGAATGTGAATTCATGAAGTTCACCTTTGACTGTTCTCTCCTTTTACTTCACACTGTTTAAGGCCAAAGATAAGATGCACCACATTTCAGAAGATCTGTTGTGCTAAGTCCGGAGAATTTCTTTAGTCTTTAACTAGATGTTTGCTGTCTGTTCCTTGCTCAGGGGTACCAGTTGATATATGTAGTCCTCTGTCTGACTCCTGCAGCTTAGTGGCAGGCATACCTCAACGCCTGAAATTCCCAAATACATCTCAAGATGTAGTTATCCGTTTACATGGATGACTGCTTTTGAAGAAACAGTAGCAAAGTGAGGTTTGCCGGGTTCACCAGATTCAATTTAAAGACCAATTCAAAGATAGTATCAGTCGATAGCAAAGAATAACACTGAACTCTTGACTGTAAAATTTCAAGGTGCAAAACAAGAAAAACAAACATCACTCTACAAGAGCCCCCACTGAGACCAGCAGGTCAAAGGATGGTGGAGGACTGTCCAGTCATTCTGTTGTCTTTCACAGCCAGAGCAAGAACGTTGGTTTGGAGGAAGAAACACAAGATGTGGCTCCTTCATTCCTTTCTTTCCTCTATTCTGATAACTGCTCCTGAGATCCCCCCAGACTTCCCTTCTTCACAGTGAAAGAAAAAATTGCCTCCCCCTCTATTCTATCTTTGGTTTCTATTTTTACCTGTCCCATACAGCCTTGCACTGGGAGCTGGTACCATGTCTGCAGACTTGTGGCAATGGTACACTTCTTCCTGTTTAAATGACTCTCAGGCTGGTCACAACTTTTAATGGTCCATCAGACCTCAATCTCATGGAGAAGCAGTTCACATTTTGGATTGCTGCTTCTGGGATGTGTACCTGCCCTCAGCCTTGAGACCCACATATATTGGACTTAAAAGCTGCAAAAAAGAATTACCCCCAATATGGATGTACAGGGGAGTCCATAACTCTCCTGCAGTCTCCATTATGTAGTCTAGTCCTAAAGGAAAATGTTTTAGAATTCAGTCCAAGGTTCTTAAGTGAATAATTACATTTCTTGACAAAGAATCAAGCTTCTGGTTTAGTTTCCTCTTCCCCGAAATAAGATCTGTTCCTTTATGGCTGTTGTCAATGCTTCCTTTTCACTAATGTAGTTGATAGAAAGGTTTTTCCAACAGTAATCCCCGAAGAGATTAATCTGACTGTAAAGAAAAGGGAGTCTCTTCTATTTGTCTCTTTACATCTATTTTTTACTCTTTCACCATATCCCAAAATAAAATGTCAACATTCAAAATTAAGTTTTTGTTACCTGGTGAAGTTTTCTGGGGAAGCTTCACAGTCTGTTTCTTTGCCTCCATTTTTTGACACGACTGTATAGTAAGATCTCAAATCAAATTGCCACAGTAAGGCCAAGAGAAGCTTGTAATGTGTATATAACTGCACTAGTGAAAAGGTCTATTTGATTTCCCGCTGGGAACTCGTAGAAAATAGGAAATACAGTTCAGACATCTCCTCCATGATTCTGTGTCACCCATGAGAGTTGTTCTTACCACATACCTAAACCAGTACTAATCCAGTGCTGTATGTAAACGAGTCATCATCTTCTAGCATGAGTGTAGAATTACTTTCTCAGTCACAGAGAGAAATACTTCTTTGCAGATTCCTGTAGCACAGGCATTTACCTAATTACCACAGTTAGATCAGATATAGTGCCTTTTCCACACTAGTACTTCCATACCCTTTTCCATACTGTATGTGTTTAACACAAAACTACAAAGGGACAACCCCAACATTTACTTGTCCCAAGTTGGAAGCATCTTTATAGAGACACATTTAATGTACTGGACCTCAGTTAGCCCTACAATAGCAATAGTCACTCACAAACATCCACTAAAAAGCCCAGTAATGTAGCTATGATGACTGAGCTTTGCAATAAGAATTATCAGTCTTCTTTTGAAGAACCTAAGTTTTACAATAGTGAGCATTCAGGGAGGTGGTGTTCATGTCAACTGTGAACAATTAGTTGCTTCAGTCTTTCTATTAATATAAATTGCAGGCTTGCTTACATGTAGCAGGATCCATGGAGTGAGGGATGAGCAGGTGTGGGGATTCATATTCATGAGTAACCCAGAGTTAGGCCATCCCCACAGTTTCAACTGGCTGATGACCAGCTCCCTTGTTCTCTAAGCCCTCATCTATCGTGCCTTCAAGGAATCCATCCTGCAGGGATTCTTCTGGGCTGCATGCTTCTCCATGGCTCCCCGAACAGCTCCTGTCTGCTGTTTTGAACACAATTCCATATACGTGGTGCTCTCTGTTCAACCTTTCAATGGTGCTTTTGTAAGACGCTGGATAAATGGTTTGCATGTGCTTTCTGAAAGCTGACGTGTAAAGCTGTGACACAGAGTGCTCTCTGGTATTGTCTGCTTCCCAGAACTTTGTGTTAACTGTGCTACTCTTGACTACAAAAGCTGACAATGCTGCCCTGTCCCTTGTTCATCTCACCGCAGCCAGAGTGGAGTCGCCACGTGTGACAAGCCTGCCTAGGCTGGGACACAGGTGTTTAAAAGCAGCCATTCCGGCCAGGCAATTTGGCTCGGAAGCAGCTGGAGACGTGACTCTCGTCTGTGGACTGTGGGACTGGAAACATTGTAGCCCAGCTCAAGGACCTTTTTTCAGTCTCCTGTTGTGCATATACATTTGTTTGCCATGTGACTGTAAGAAATCTGTTTCTGCAACAAACCATTTTAATTCGGACCACACTCCAATGAGGGACTTTCGCTCTTAGGCAAATAACCAGTTATTTCAGATAAGTGTTTTTTATTGAGGTTGGAATATGCCTGAATAAGGCTTTTACATGCCTCACAAGAAATTTGGTGTGGTAGTCTGCTGCAAAAGAGAAGAATGCAGAAAGATGCTCAGCCTGACAGACGCTCCTTTGGTGGTGTGCTGAAGACATTCAAGGGCAGGTCTCTTCCTGGGAGCAGGGAACATAATTACTGTTAATATGATTTCATACCCTGGTGCTGAAGTTGATTTGTAGCATCTCTTCTGGGAGGGTAGTGGCTGAAGACATTGCCAGAGCAGATCTCAGCCTGAAAAAAGAAAAAATATATAAAATATATATCCCTTGCTAGCAAGCAACATATCTTCAGGATTATGCTGAAGATAAATGCTGCGAATGGAACATCACAGAGCTAAAAATACAGGGTTCCCTTTCTTCCAGGAGAGAGAACCCCCTTTAGTTGGGTCAGCATTAAATATCCTAGGCTTACAAAATTATTAAACAAATTTATTGCCTATATGGTAATTTTCCAGGAGGGCATTAGGATATCACATACAATAGACATTGTTTTTTTCTCCATAACAGCAGAAAGATGAGAACTTATTTGTAAAGTTCCCACTGATTAATTGATAAAACTTAATTTACATATAATCCGAAGGTCAGCAAGAGTGTCGACACAATGTAGATATATTTTAGCTCTGGCACCCCAATTTCCATAGCAAATGGACAGATTATCTTTGCATTACATACCAATTGGTCTGTACCCTGTCTATGGATAATAGAAATCTTACAGTTCTGGTTTTTCAAGCTGTGAGATTTTGTTTCTGGAGGTCTTCACTTTTAAACTGGCCAGAAGGACAGTCACTACAAACATGATAGCAAAGTGCCTAAAAATACAGATGTTTCTGTAAAGATAAACATGCTCACTGTTATTGCACAGCCACTTGACTACTGTATGTGGTACTCTCTCGCCATACACATTCCTAAATACTGGCCTTCATTTGTGATGTTCATTTCTTGTTATAATAGCACAGTCTGACACGGGTTTTGTCCCTGTAAATTCACTGGCTCATTTTAACTAGCACGTGTTTGTACAGAAAATACAAAATGAGATTTTGTTTCATTTAAAAAGCAGCTACGTTTTTTCTTTTAGTTTATGACAATGCAACAATCGGCTTAGATTATTTATAAAATATATAAATATCACTTGACTTCAAAATGCTTCATTTGAGATTTTAGAATGCCTCTTGTTCACTACAAGACAATATAACCAACTCTTGTCCTTTTAATCTTGTTATACTGGGGAGGGGGGCTTAAACCATACAAATCTTACTAGCTTAAAAAAGAGACAGTGCTGATGTTTTCAATTCCTACTGTCTACAGAGAGAACAATTTTAACTCGTATTTTAACTTTCAGCATAGGTTGGATTTGGACTACCCTCTTATTTATGGAACTGCTCTTCCTCACTATGTTCAGCTGTCACCATCTGAGTATTTCTTTAGTCCTTAGTGAAACATGACAATCGTACAGAGGACACAGAAAGTGCATCACATAACACTTCTGAATGGGACCTTTTAAATGTGCCTGTGAGATTTAGGAGCCTGGACTTCAGTCAGGTATTTTGGGGTAATCGCATCCTGTCTGGAGGAGATCTGTGGAGGTCTTCACTTTCTTTCAAGGCAAGAAATTCTGTCACTTGCAAGCACTCACGTGACATTCAAAGACATATATAAGGTGTGCACTGTCACAATGTTTAAATATATTACTAAAGAAACACCTAAGAGCACAAGAACCTTCTTTCTTTTATGTCTGACATTACTGGAATTTGCTCTTTATCTGAGACTGAGAACAGTCATAGAACCAGTCTCCACAGAACATCCTACCAGCAGACAGGTCTTTGAATGAGCCAGTGTGGTGGCTCCTGAGTTTCTGCCTGTACTGCCTTCATGATTTCCAGCAGGGACTATCTCATCTCATATAATCTCTGTGGTGATTACTACTTAGGAAGGGCCCTTTGCTTCACAGTCCCAAACCCTTTAATTTAAGGAAGAGAATGTGAGCTGCTTCTCCTCAGTCTGACTGGTCTTTCTAGATGAAAGTGTGCTAAGAGCTCACCTTCAGACCCAGAAAAGAGCATTCACTGTCAGGGCAAAATAGGTACAGCCCACTGCAGCAGCTAGGTAGAAAGAGGTAAAGGAACAATCGCTAAGTTTCACTTGCACTTCCCCCATCTCACAGACCATGTGTTGTGAAAGATTTTTAAAGTAGAAAAGGTTACAGTAAAGGGACAAGTTGTTAAGAATCTCAGAAGAGACAGATAGGATTGTTTATTTCATAGAACATTCCCATACACAGGCAGGGGCAAGTACTCTCCATCCAGCCATGATGCAGTTGGGTTATCTTTTATCAAGCCTCCATGTCAACAGAACTGAAATGAATAAATAAATTCTAAATACATGGGTTTGTTCTATTATGAACCAAACATGGGCAAATGTAAATGCACTAATGTAAGTACCATGTGTAGATCTGGACTTGCATGATGGAGGTTTTTAGCAAAAAAAAAACAACCAAAAATCAACCAAACAAAAAACCAACTCTAACTGGATTACTTTATTTAAATAGAATTCTTTGCATGAGCCAAGGCTGCAGGATTGGGCCCTAAGAGTTTAGAAGTTTGGTTTAGTGATAGGTACTTTGTATTTCCAGTGAAACGTATTTCCTTTCTTTAATATTAGTGAATTGGTATTACTTCCATAAGAACAACAAAAAATAGTCTGTTATATGGATAATAATGTCTAATAGCTAATTATTAAAATCATTCCTCAGTAAGAGTCACTTAAAACTGGGTGCTATATGAGCTTCAGCATAAAACTGCTTTACACATGGAACACTGCATACTAAGTACATAGTGGATAAGAATTTGTAATTACTGACACTTTTGTTTATTTTATGCATTGCTTTATAATGGAAAAAATATGTATTACTGGAATATGTCCCAGCACACCTCTCTTACATAGTGTCCTAGCAACAAAATGTGTTTTCTGGACAACCATTTGAGTCTCTGATCACTGACACAAACATCCTCAAACCAGCATGAACTTGTGAAAAGAGAGGCTTAGTACTGTCCCACCTGTCTTAGAGTGGATACAGTTAAGTATACTGAAGTTCAGATCCATAGGCATTGGGAATAGCTCAGTGATTCAATGACTCTGCTATGTACACCTGGAGTCAATGCATGCAGACTTCCAAGATGGCATTAGCTAAGGCTTGTTTGCTACATGAAGAGTTATTTAGCTTGCTACCTGTTTGAAATCAATATAGTTTTATCCACACCACTGCAAACACTGAAATACTGTCATTTGCAGAATGTATGTTCCAAAAATTGTAGCTTAACTGTAATTGCAGGGCTTATCCTACTATTAGAGCAGTTCAGATCCGACACTAAATTGCATTTTGTAAATTAAAAAATGCCATTAAATTCCTCTCAACATTTTGTAATAGTATAGATGAGTTGATGTAATTTAGTCATACCTTTGTTCCAAGAATCTTCATCAGATGTTTCTATAGCCAATTCAGCTTTTGGCTGCTGAAAGCACAGTAGGAAATTATGGTTATTTACTGTAAATGTAGACAAGTTTTATGTAAATATTTCTGGGGGGAAATGCTACATGAACATATGAAGCAGTTATCTAAAAGTAAGAACATAGGTCAATAATATAAAATACAGGTTTTATTTATGTACAATAGTATCCTAATATTTACTTGTTTATATACAGAAAAAAATCATATGATTCTGTACTATATTCTCTGAAAGCATTTAAAAGAGACTCTGCCATTTTCTCTGTTTAATATATTTGCAAATAACTTGAATTTATTGGAAGTCCATGTAAATGATGCCAAATGATGTCACATGTTACATTGCAATGAAATCAATTTAATTCCAAAATCATGGCAAAATTCATTGGATTGACACCTATATATAAATTCAATTGCCAGACAAAATAAACCACAATAAATAAGCTTTGTCTTTTGTTTTAGTGTTTGTTTGTTTTTTACCTGTGCCACTTTTTGTTCTTTTCTTATCAAATACATTTTTCAGTCCTTGTAGTCACTTCATTCTGCAGGTCTTAAAATCTGCATTATTTTATAGAATTTTGTTTGTTCCAGGCATTTTGTGCTGATTTCATTATCTGACAAGAACTCCTAAGACTTTTTTGTGTTGTGTAGCACCTTACCCCTCCAAAAGCCACAATCCTGTCAAGATTCAAGCATGCACACAACAACAGCACAAATTTTGTCTCTAGACTAAAGCAGAGACTCCCATGAATATAGTGGCACTATGCTCTTTAATGCAGATAAAAATACTGGCTTTGAGCCTTTGAAAGTTGCACAGCTTTCAGCATTTTTAAAATGTGGCAATTACCAGCCCTATGGATTATCCTCTGAAATTGCCATGACATTTGATTCCTTTTCCTTTGTTAAAGATGCTCTCTAGGTAATGTTCGCCACCCATGTGCTGCACTGCTCTGTCAACAGCAAGATTCTGATTTGTGCAGAAATACTGTAAGAGCATCCTGAAGCTTTTCAGAGGCAGGTGACTTAGGAGCACTGCTGAATATGTAACACAGATTCTGCACGTAAGTCTAACACAAAGAAATGTCATCTTTTAAGCATCTCATTGGAACAAGGCTTCTTTGTACACTAGCGCATGAGGCTGAAATGGTACCTAACCTTTTGGGGCTTGCATTCTCCATGACTTGCACCTTCCTTCTCATTATCTTTAATTACAGATAGGAAAATAGCAGCTTTACCCATTTAATACGAAGTAGTTACTGGTGAAGAGGTTCCTGGAAAATTTACAGTGCAGACAGGGATTAGTTATGGCAAGCTGGGAGGCTGAAGAAGTAAGACAGAGACAGACAAATAGTATCTGTTCACTGTCAAAGTGATGGCTCTTAATGTTTAATCTGGGTAAGTATATTTCAATACTGAAAAGATACAAGGTTATAGGTCAAATAGAGAATTTGTGAAAGTAAGGAATATTTCACATGCAAAATCATTCAGGATTAGTAAGTGTAAAAAAATACTTTTTTACTGGACATTTGTTCATGGGCCAAGAAGCTGCAAAATATGTAATTTGACATAATTTTTAAATTAAGTAACTGCTGATTATTATCCAGTATGGGCTGTTCTTCTGAAAAAAAAACTGCATGGAGCATTATTATCAAGATAACTGTTTCACAGATTTTTAAATTTTAAGTTTTTCATTCTGAACAGTTGCTATCAGCCATAAAATAGTGCTGTTACAATGGTTAGCTTCAGGTTTGAGGCCAATCCCACAGAACTATAAATGTGGCTGGTTGAAATATTGACCAATTTACCCAGATTCTCACTAATCATGTAGCTGCATGCACACACTTGGGAACAGAGACTACGAGCATCTTTGTTCTCCACTGAGCTTTGACATCACTTAGAAGTAAAGCTTTAACCTAATGGGAGCTCAGTGCAGAAATCGCTACAGTGACACCTGGTGTTTAAAATAGTACTATTCCCTGTGAAGTGTGGCTGACAATTTACTTTTAATTGGGTACATATTCACTCAAAGACTCACAGTTCACCCTATGTTCATGGAGCATAGCATTATATTGAACTAGAAAGCATTGGAGCTAAAGAGTGGCTTGACATTGCTTCGTAGAAAATGTGTCTGACAGATCTGTTTCAAAAGCCCAAAATTGCAGTGACATGATCTTCCTAGCACTGTAGCTGGCAAGATACTTTAGCACTACTTCTTCTCAGTTGGCTATTACATAAATGAGATTGACCCTTCGTATAACTCACACAACTGGAATTTCTGTTCAGCCTTTGTGGAAGGACTGATAGGCAAGAACAGAGAACTGTCAGTTCAGGCAGAAAACAGGGATCCTGTGTGTGTCGTGGTGCTAGAAAGCGTATTAGAGCTACAATAGATTCTTCTGAAACAGCTCCCGCTAAAGAGCTTATTGACCAAAGTAGTCAAGATCTGCATATCTCAAGATGTGACTGAAATGACATGTAAATCCCATCATCAGTTAATGTAATTAAGGATTATTAGGATAATATAAGATCACAGTAACGAGGATCATTATTCTTATTAAGGATTTCAGTTTGCCACAAGATGAAGAAAAAATAAGGAAGCTTTAGTAGGAATCTCTAATCTGGACTGATGGATTGTTTCTATTGTGGAGAAGTTTTGTGTCACCTGTTTGGAAAAACACATACATGCTCCACATTTACGTAGTTAATCCTTAAAATCTGGCAAGGATAAAACTCTAAGGCTAGCATTCTGGTTTTCCTTTATGCCACAAAATACTATTAAGGGGTTGGCTGAGCTACAAAAGTCAGATTATCCTAAAAGTCACTGTTTTTCCTTTCCTTAATTTTCTTAAATTATTGTAGCCTGTAAAAACAAACAAATAAACATGAACCCGAACTTTCTAAGGCTGCACTTACATTGCATGTCAACCAGCAGAGAGCCATGCCTTGCCCAGCAGATACTTGAAGGTTAGCACTCAAACTAGCGTTCAGAGGTCTTTCTACTTTGTCACTTGCAGCTTATTTTCAGCAGCAAAGTACAAAGGGGAAAAAAAAAAAAAGGATCTGGGCAAAATAAAGTCTGGATGGGTTCTGAAGGAAGCAAACAGCTGCTGCTCCAAGTAATGTAATGAATCTTGCAACCCAGCAGCAGAATCACCGTTGTGCTGTTTCTGGGTTAGAGGGCTGAGGCTGTTACAGGCTGGAGAAGAGAGTCATTGGTAGTTTGTCTTTAAAACACCTACTTCCTTGGGTAGTCCTTCAGGTTGTTTTGCAACATAGAGTGACATTTGCTTCCCCCCAGTTTTCATGCAACTCTCCAAGTCACCATGATCATTCAAAGACAATCAAAATGCAATGACATCAGCAAGCTCCCTCAGCATTTTTGGGTGCATCCCACTGGGGTCTATGTCCAATTTGCTTAAGTATTCTGTAACCTGATCCTCTTCCACCGTGGGTATGTATTCCTTGTTTCAAACTTTCCCTCTGTCTCCTGGTCCTTGGATTGCTGAAGGCAGGTCCTCCTAGTAGAGACTGAGGTGAAGAAGGCATTCAATACCTCAGTCTTTTCTATGTCCTATGTCACCAGGGCCCCTGCCACCTTCAGCAGCAGTAGGCTCACATTTTCCCTAGTCATAACTGATATAATCACAGAAGCCCTTCTTGTTGCCTTTGACACCCCTCACCAGATTCAATTCCACTTGGTCTTTGGCTTTCCTGTGTCTTGCAGGCTTGGACAATGTCTCTATATCCTTCATAGGTCTCATGTCCCTGCTTCCACCTTCTATATGCTTCATTTTTGTGTTTTAATTTTGCCAGGATCTCCTTGTGCATCCATGCAGGTCTCCTAGCATTGGTCCAAGATGGACCACTGTTGACCTTGGAGGAGGTGAAGCTTGAATATCAATCAACTTTCTTGGATCACTCCAAAGCCTTATTGTCCCTTTGCACTCTTCCAAGCAGATCCCATCCAGCCACCTCATTCACCAAATAAGAGAATTTTTGTGGAAAAGTAGTATTGTGATCCTATTTGCAATGACTTTAATTGCTTGATCAGGTGTCAGGTTTTGAGGCCCACAGAAACTGTCTCAGTAGTTTTAAGCATAAAAAATAGCACAAAACTGTACAAAGTAAGTGAAGATATTTGTAAATCTGAGGTTTCTTTCCCTCCAGATTTTGCAGCTTAGGCAACCCTTGAAGGTTTGGTACATGATTGAAAGATGTTGATTGCCACTTGTCTGCGACACAGCTGTAGGTGACACTATAAAGACTGGTGAGTGGAAAGGTAAGATGACAAGGATCCTGTCCTTTATATTTTGCTGCTAAAATACTCATTGGGCAGATGAGTGCAAAGAGATGAGTAGGAGTATCCATTCTCTGTTGTTCATTGTAAAAGGATTTTTGTGATACTATGAGCAGCAAGATTATTTTTTCCATGGCTCCCAAATTCCCACTAGGTCCTCCTGGGTTCATCTACAGTGCTCTCCAACACACGTGGTGTCTAGCAAGCCTCCTAGCCCAGGCACAGCCTATTTCTGCAGCCTGTGTTACCAGAATATACAGTTGGCTCTGGCATATGGGGTAACACCCCCTAAGCTGCTTCAGCACAGCTCAAGCCTTGGTCCTGCAGGTCTAGCTCCAAGCCTCAGCTAATGAGCCTGCACAGAATGCAGATCGGCAGATGGAACTCGTATGTCTCTGTACCAGCCCTGTGGTTGGACCAAAAACTTGGTAATTACCCATGTAAGGGAGACAAATAGGTGGGTGCATTTCTTTAACTATGTGTGTGCATGGGTGTCAAGGAGAAAGGAGAAGACAAAGAATCAAAGGTTTGAGATCACAGAACTTCCCTTTTCAAAACTCTTCTTATGCACTTTCCCACTCAGAATTTTCACCTATAGTGAAAATTGGCCAGAAACTCAAGACAGAAAGATTTCAGGTTGTTTGTGGTCAGTTGTGTGGTTCACAGAAAAAGAGAGTTTGGAAGAGAGGACTCTCCCACTGGAAATGTGTGAGCTGGAGGAACATCACTATGAGGTGCTACAGCAACAGGAAGCTCTTCATGTAGAGAACATGGCCTAGGGGTTAGCCCACACCTTTCAGCCACATAAATTACTAAATCAAAACCAAAATTACTGTCTTGGTGCCTGAGGTGCCTGTACAGGCATGTTGTTAATAAATTAAGTAATTTTAGATTAATCTAAAAAAACCCTTCAAAATACAAATTACTCCTTTTTGGACCCGAGCCGAGCAACTTTCCATTTGTTTTCAAAAAAACTTCCTAAACACTTAAACATGTAGGGAGGATACTTGTGAGGCTATTACAGCTCTAGATGCTTGCCACAAAATAAGAGCTGAGCATTTGGGTTCCCTGCAGCACTAATAGAGTAGGTGACTTCAAAGGAGTCTCCAACAGGCAATGTACTGAGAACAAACTACTTGAGGTAGTCATTGAGGAACCACAGAGGACAATATTAAGAATTTGCCCACCCAGTGTAGGACAGGTAGGTACTTCCTGGCACTCATCTTTCACAGACACAAACCATTCCAGCATGTTCTGACAACTTGCGTCTTGAAACCTGTGTTCTGGGTGAGATGATGACAACTACTATTTGTAGCATGAAAAAATTAGCCTGAAGAAATACTTAGCACATGTTCTCTTCTGGAGAAGAGCAATGTGAACTCATTCAGAGACTAAGCAACCATGACCACATCCGTATGGGGAGCACATGTCCTTTCAGTTAAAAACATCTCTGTTTGTGCACCACTGCCCTCTTGGCAAATCTGCATAAATCCAACACTTTAAAGCATGTGTCATCTCCATTATAGTACGGTGGGAAATGTAAAGTGCTGTGTACACTTTAGGCTGCATTCAGAATTGATTTAGAGGAGTGCTTGAACTCATTTGAGATTAAAATGTGGTCAGGCCAGGACATCTCTCATTGATAACACTGTAGTCCAGAATTCCCTCTGGTATTTCAGAAATAACAACAGAAACTGCATCTTGAGGGACTTGCCTCCAGTGATGCATGTGCAATTTTCATACTGCAGGATACAGAAAGTTGCAGCACTGACAGCCAAACAGTGCCATCTGAAGTGTAGTTAATTCATGATTAAGCTAATTCACTTGTTCCTCAGTGAAGTACGTTTGCAACAAAGGAAAAAGAATGAGAATGCTATCACATCACAAGGGGTTCTTGCTACTTATTCTTCTCAGAGAGAGAGATAGTTTAAGGTAGGTGAAAAAATTACAGGAATTTTCTTCAGACAGACTTTGCCAACATCTGCCATGTTACTACACCCACCTTGTGGATTTGACACCAAAGGCCTATCAAGTAAGTGCTGTTGCATGTTCACCTCCCTATACAGAAAAAGTGTCCTCTTTTTCCTAGACAGCTGCAAGCCCTTGGCATGATTGGCTCTGGATCCATCGGTGGTCTCCACAGGGTCCAAAACTTCAAATGCTTTTCTCATCCTTGTAGGCAGGTTTTGGGGCCCCCTCATAGCTTTTCTCAGGGCTGTTTAATTCATGAATTGCACTCCCTGCTGGGGCAGAAATTAAAATGTTGTCATTAAGTTGCCTAATTCCCAAATTCATTTCTGTACCAAATGAACAGATTCAGTAGCAAAAGGATGAGAAGAGAGGCAATCCGCAGAATCCATGGGCTTGGACAGCTTTAGCATACTTGCTGTTTATACAACATTATACAACACGCATCTGCTTGTAGGAACAGCCACTAGTGAACAACTTCTGTTCTTGCTCATTTTACTCAGTAATATTTGTTCTGCAAGAGATGTAACCCTCACTCCAGCTACCACAAAAGAAGGCATATGTCCCAGAGACAATTTTGGATCAGCATGGCCATCCAAGAAGATTGCCAAATGTTTTGTTCCTAACGAGAAAAAGGTGGGTACTGCAGGCTACAAGAAACTGTATTGTTTGTCTCTGATGGGGTAGAAGAGCCAGAAGGGGAAGGAAAACGATGTGAGACAGAATACAGTCAGGATAATTTTCATTTCTAAGATTGCAAAACTGAATCTATGATCAACATTTCAGTCCTGGGTTCTGGCAGATATGCAGGGCAGCAAGCACCCTCCATACAGATGTCTCAGAGTTCCAGGAGGTTTTAAGTTCAAAACAGCAACTTCGGCATTCAATAGCCCTGGCAAATGTTAAGAGGAAAACTCTGGCATGTGTTAAGGATCTCAAAAAGAGGGGGAGGGATACTGCTGCCAAAAGCTCTCCATTTTGAACTTAGTTTTTCTCAGAAACTCATTTCCTATTCTTGTTAATTAATGCTGCAATTTCTATACCTGAGGTGGAAAAAAAGATGCAAAGCACAGGGAAAGGACAAGACTTAATTTTGAACAACTGTTCACTTCTTGCATTCCCACCCTTAGGTTTTTGACAGTACATTTTTAATTGAAATAATTTTTTACTATGCTTCCCAACTTGAGTTTGGTTTAGGCAGTAACAAAGGCATTTTTGGCAATTAGGCTTAATCTAGAAACTGAAAACAAAGCTCAGTGTTCCTTAAAAACAAACAATGTTCTTACTGTTTGTTAAGGGAGGTTGGTTTTTTTTCCTCTGGTGCTATTTTGAGTTCTAGCATGTCTATTGTACACAGGCTGGAGCATTCACTCTGGTTGTTTACAACAATTTCCCTCATGTTGCCAGGCTTTTCTTCTATGAAGCATAATTTTGTAGGCAATGTACAAAACATGCTGCAGTGTAAATAAACTGAATATGTGTGAGAAGTGTTGGCTCAACACTCCTCCAATTTGTCTCTAGCCCTAAAACTGTCATGAGAGCATTGAACACTCATGACAAGTCAAAAGCACAGTGGGTACCTCCTTGGATTAAATGTTAAAGGATTGTTTCATTTGTGCAAATTTGGAACTGAAAATATTTCTCTAATTTCCGTCTTTAGGGTAGGCTTTGGTGGCTGCCCAGATTTCAGTTTGGGTCTGCTGAACTCACTGCTGTCACAGATGTTGTTGCCACCAACATGCCTGAGATCACTGATTTCAGCACTGGAAGGAGACTTTTTTGGTTGCAGTAGCTGGAAACTATTTTTGTGGGGCAGCCATGCATGGCTGGCCACATCTGGGAGCTAACAGGGGATAGAAGGACTTTGTACCATTACATCTTCATATTCTCCACAAAAGGCGATCTCTCAAAGTATCTTCCATACTTGATATATACACCTGGGAGAGTCACATGATCATAGGACAAAACCAATAGTTTTTTTATTAAACTTTGGTGGGAGTGGTTTAAGCAATACAACATCTCACTGTGATGTGGCTATTGTGGAGAAACAAGCAAAAAGTGAAGCAATGGGGAGTGCTCTTACTGTCAGTTTCCTCACCCTCAAAGATGGCTTGGTAGGTGGCTACAGCACAGCATCCCCCCAGCCATGTAATCCATCACACAGACATCAATCTGGTATGTGCATGCAAGTGTATATGCATAACACAACGGAGATTCAAGATAAAAACTGCACAAAAACATATTGAAATAAATCCTTAACATACTGAATCATACAGTTGTATTGTAAATTCTCCCTACTAACTTCATGATCAAAATGAGAGGCCAATAGACAGGAGCTTGTGTCACCCTATGCTGTGCCTCTTCTCACAGCTGTCACATGCTCATTCCTGCAAGCCTGGGGACAGCCACTGAAATCCTCACTGATAGCTACTGCACAGACACATTTTCATTCCTTGTCATAACCAGACTGGTGTAAAAGTTAGCCAAGAAACACAGCTCTTGTGAATGGGTGTCTCATCTCCTTCACGTGCCAACATACACCTTCTTCCCAGCACTGGTGAAAAATCTGACTCAAGTGCACCACCACAAGTGGACAAGAACTCTGTCATGTATTTAAGAGTTAGGAAATTTGTTGGAAATCATTATTAAAACAGAAAGAAAAAAGAAGGTATTAGCAAGGCTCATAAATTTCTCACTGGTATGGATGCCACTGGTAAGGACTGCCCCAACTTGAGCAGAGACTCAGACTTCTCTGAAGCAGCTTCTGAATGCCCAAAAATAGTCATTTCTGGAATTACCTTCCTCTGGATCTGAAACAATTAGGAAGGCCCCCAAAATGGATAAGTAACTTGGAAATGGTGTTTTGATAGACTGGATGATCACACAAGCCATCGCAGAATGTCAGATCCCTGTCTATTGCTTAAGAGATGGGTAATTACACTGTCCAGTTTCCTGATGAGCTGCTGAACAACTGTGTTCAGGACCTCTGAGAAGTGGCACTTGTAGAGCATCTCAGACTGCCTTAAAAAAGAGCTCATCTGCACTGTGACACAATGACACCTAACATTAGAAAGAATCACAGCTACTGCCCATGGGATTCCCCAAATAGAACATACACATATGCTATGTGGAACATAGGCAAGATAAATCCAAAACGTCAGGGATAACTCAGATTTTCTGAAAGGCTGCAACAGACCCCATGTTTCCTAGAGGTGTCGAAGGCATTATACATGCTGCATGGCTGATATGCCCATGTCCTGGATATAGCTGAGTCTGAGCAAAAGAAGTGTTGCTTTGTTTAGCTCAAATTGGCGTGGACTTTTTGGTGCATGTTTTCTGCTGTTAGTCCAGTTTCCTAACCAGAATTCTACACCTCTACTCATCTCCTCAAATGAAAGCTGTAATTTACTTTCAATATGCACTTTTCCAGTTCTGTGGAAAGCTGAGTAGTGCTTTGCTTCTAGAGAGGAGGAAGCTTTCCAGGAAGGAATTGCAGCGAATTGCTTGAGGAAGCCAGTGGCCTGCCAAACTGGGGATTTCAAAAGTGAAAGGGAACTGGATTCCTCTTCCTTCTCCTTTTTCCTTACTACTAAGTCTAAAAAAGAAAGTTCAAATCATAGTGAGACATTTATTTTAAGTCTATCACTGAATCATTCTATGAGTTTTTCGTAAGAGCTATCCAACTTGTAAGAGCTATCCAACTAGCAGTGACATGTAAAAGAACTTTATTTCTCTAAGCACCATTTGGTGTGGCTAAGGAATACAGTAAAGCTGAGACTAATTTGCTGTGAATGTTGGTGCACTAGACCATGAGGCTCTGTGTCAGTAGAAAGCTGCATGTGACATGCAGATTACAGGCTATTTTTTATTGTCAAACTCAGTCCTTCATTCAAACAAATACATTGTCAGAACCCTAATTATTTCTGCTAGAAGCACTTCAGCATGTTATAAAGGGGCATAACGTCTTTGCAAATTCTTGATCATTGCATTAAAATTCCAAACCATTTGTAAAATACACCATTTAATTTACAGCCTGTTTCTCTCTATGGGGGCTCTGATTACAGAATCATCAATCATTATAGAGTATTAGCCCTGTGATGAACCATGCACTGGATTGGTTTTTTTTCACTCTGGTCCGACATTAATGCCATTAGTTTCTTCCTCATTATCTCCTGTTCCTTATAATTGCTGACAGGCAAACTGGAAAATCTTGCCTTTTATTCAATCATTTTGCTCTTTACAGCAGTGGGAATTTTGGGCAGATACAGTAACAATCCTGGCTTCATCTAGTACTACAAAGTTTCACAGACAGGTTTTAAAATTATTCATTATCGAGCAAATGTTCTGTGCATGCTTTGGAAGCTGCTTCCCTGACTGTAACTGAATGAAATTCAAGTTTGATCAATGGAAAAATTTCTACAGGCCTAGCACCTGTTAGTGCATGTCTACATGCAAAACTCGTGGGTTATAATTATGCTTTGAGGGAAGAAACACACCAAAATAGTAGTTTCTCTTGCCCTTGCTGGCATCTTCAGATCAGGTCAGTGTCTTGCATGAGAGACAGCTTTATGAGTTTTTGCATTTTGCCAGGCTTTAAGGTAGCTAGCTCCCCAAGACTTAGTCCCGTTCGCAAGGATCTTTGATATTTGGCCGATTAGTCTAAAAATACCATTTATTAGACACAGAAAATAACAAACATACAAACATAGAACAGATTGACATACATACACACACAATGAATGCATAATTGCAAAACTATAATAGCTAAAATGCAATTTTGGGGTAAATGCTTGCTTGAACTATAAAAATATTTAAAAATGCAAGTTAAGAAATGCTTGCTTGAACTATAATGCAAGTTAAGAAATGCTTGCTTGAGCTATAAAGTAGCTGAAATGCAAGTTAAGAAAGGTACCTATAAGTTAGCCAGAATAATACAATATCGGAAACCAATGATTTTACCAAATCCAATTTTGGAGCTGGGATGCATTAGAATCCTCCCTCAATCTCGTGAGAAGTAACCACAAAGCTTGCGTCCAAGCTCAGGAGAGAAGACTTTACTTCGCGCTCCAATGTCCACGTAGGAGAGCTTCTACCTTTTCTGAGATTTTGTGGGCTTTTTATAGGATTAAAGAAGTGTGGATTTGTGGTCACTAAAAATTTCTCACATTCTCTCTTCATCTCACCTAGATATTCAGTAGCCACCACTAGATAGCCCAGATTAAGCTATCAACCTAATCCGAGCCATCCATCTCCGGCCACCGATCAGGGAGAGAGAGAAGGGGGAGGGGGGAGCGTCCTGCCACAGTCAGAACACTGGAATCAAGGTGACTGGAACATGATCAACGATTAGGGATTAGAGGTCTGTATTTTTTTACCTGGGATGGAAATGCTGGAAGATGTTTTAACTACATTTGTGCTGGAAGCTACATAAATCTGTAAAGGTAATGGGATCCCTCTGCAGCACAACTGAAAACAAGCATGTGAAAACCCTGAATCTGGTAAGAAGAGTTGGAGGTGGCTATCCAAGAGGCAAAGACCAGAGTCACACGTCAGCTAAGTGTCTACTCGAGTACAAAAACAAGAGCAAGTTTTTCAACACTTTATAATGTACAAATCCCACCAAGCAAGATTTACTACATCCCTGGGCAAATAATGATGCAGGGTGACTCCACATTGCTGGGTAGCAGTTCAGACACCACCTTTAGTGAAACCTTGCCCTAGATTTAATAGTCTGAGGCCAGGTATCTTTCCTGACCAGCACCATGAACAGCAGGTGGAAGTGATCAGTGGCTCACAGCTCAGGCTGATCTGGCACTTAGAGCTAGAGAAGTGACAGCAATTCTTCCAGGCAGGTTGCTCCCCCTAAACACATTCTTTGTGGTTTATTGCTGTGAGTGTAGCACAGCACTGACACAGCTTTCTTGAAGGTTTTTGTGCCACCCACTTTGGTTTTGTGTTGCCGATGTCAGAGTGTGTTATGTACAGAAGCCAAGGCCCTGGCTGATCCACTGGATTCATCAGTGGAAATTTGTACCTCAGAGGACAGTACAGGCCATTGGAATGCAGATAAAGATACCGAGTAGGACAAATCTTCAAAGATTCACAGAGAAAAAGTTTCTGAAATACTATGAATAAATTATATCCTTTGCTGTGCATGGATTGTGAGTACAACAGCCAAATCCTGAACTAGGAGCAACTTCATTGTAAAGAAACTACCACCAAGGTCTATTTGGGTTTTTTCTAGCATTTCTTAATACTTCTCTCACCTATTTTATGTCTGTGTTGGTGGATCTGAATTTTCTGTAAACTGAGCTCCGAACACTTTTGCTTTTACTCTTTTAAGGAAGTTGGCTTAATAAATTTGTTTAGTTTAATAAGGCATTCACTATGCTCATCCATTTTCTGAAACCAAACCCAGCTTTGGAGATTAATTGCTGTTCTCCTGGAACAACTGAAAGAGAAGTCCACAGCTTGACCTGGCAGCAACACAAGGCTTTTGGAATTTGTCCACTTCTGAAAATCCTAGCCCACTGTTTTTTAAGGATTTATCACTTTCTTTCATATATCAAGATAAAGTGATACTCCTTAAGAAATTTTCAGGAAAGACAAAAAGGCTGACCACCACTCTGAGAAAATTTAAAATCTGTCATTTCAGGATCCTGCTTTATTATATAAGGTTTTGTTCAATGTATTCACAGAAGCAATATGATAAACATCAATGTAAGACATTGTTTAGCCACAAAGTATTAGTAACATGAATGACAGTAAACCCCAAATTGCAAATAAAAGCAAAGATGTGAAGAAGAGTTGAATTCAAGGATTAAAACCACAAACAAACGTGTTTATGTATCTTAAAGCAACAACATATGAGTAAAGAGAAATTTTGAATTTAAACCCTTTTGAATGGAATGGAGACTCAAATAGCAATGGGAAGCAGAACTACTAAGGTATTATCCATTCAAAGGCAAGAACATGCATGAAAATGACTACTAAATCCATTGTCACAAATGTCTTTGAGACCAGTGAAGCGGAGATATTTAGTGACTTGGCATTGCTCAAAACCCACTAATCTCCATGAGCAGACTGAGATTCAAAGCAGACCAGAGTGCAATCCTTTGTTCATCATAATAAAGAATTTGCTGTATTCAAATGAAGTCACAGCAAAGTGGATGCATGCCAGTGCAGCACCACTGTTCCAAGAGAAAGGCAAGCTAGGAAATTATAGACCTTTCATCTCAATGTCTGCAATTTGCAAAATAAAGAATACAACTAAGAAGAACATTTGCAAAATGTATGTGCAAATCATTCTCTGTAATCTACTTGTAGATAACTAGCAAGGTTAGGTGGTGTCAGTTAACTAATCTCCTTTTTGAAAGAACTATGCTACACTTTAGTTATTAAAATTAAAACACTCAGAATAATAATTCATCTAACAGGCTGTTCACCTAATGCTCTGTGGCAGAAGAGGTTAATTCTCCTCTAAAATCAGTGCCGTTATTCTATAAGAACTTGAGGAAAATGGTAATCTAAGTCCCAAGTCTCCTAAATTTGGGTTTTGCAGACAGCTGAACTGAGCAGCATAAGAGCAACATGACCATGAAATAGAGACAAAAAAGGAAAACAATCCAAACTTTTAACAATGGGTATCAGGTAACCTCAGTACACTTACCTGTGTCGTGAGTAATTATCCCAAGCCTCTTTCACAAGGGTGTCTAGTCCTCTTCTCCTCTGTCCCAGCAAACTGTTCATGAAAAAGAGTCGCGTTCAAGGAAAAACTGTGAGGAAATATGTATTAGAAACAAAATTCTTGGTTTCATCGACATCTCTGCTACCATTCACTGCCTCAGGGATAGCCTCCCATTGATCCCCCTGCCCTTCCACTCTCCTTCTGCTGTCTTTCCTCTGTGACTAGAACCATCTTCTGCCATTCCAGTTCCTTCTTTTCTATGCTGTGCTGAGCTGCTTTTCAAACTCTGCCTTTGTTTTCCACTTTGAGAATGTATTTATCCAAGTAACATGTTCCAAATTACTAACTCAGACAAGGCAGTAGATGCTTCATTAAGCTCTAGCTAAAGCAAAACTCTTTATCTTGCCATCTACACCAAACTCGTACATTGTGGTAGCACCTTTTGGCCAAATACCATTAATACCAATAGGATGGAAAACCTCCAGGAAGACTCGTGCTGGCTTCTCCCTCTGACCTGCTCTTGCCTGCTGCTCCATTCCTCCCACAATAAAGCCTGACTTGACAGTTCATTCAAATAAAAAAAAAAATATATATAAAAATAAGTTTGTTCTATAAACACTTGAAAAGAACCCTTTGTATTTAGTAACACGTTAGTACCCGCAAGGTTTTCTCTTTGCTTACATAAATCATAGATTAAAACACAGCACACCTCTGCCAAAGGAAGCCAGCGGAACGGAACAGATGAAGTGTTTCTAAACAAAGCCCAACCATTTAGAAACCAAAAAATTAATTAAAAGGACTTAGAAATTCAAGCCAAAGCATTACAGTTTAAAAGATAATCACAAGAAAATGCTTAAAACATCACCACTTCAAAATTCAGTTTTTGTCTTACTACATCTTTCCTCTGAAAACAAAACCAAATCCCTAATCTCCAGGAAGAGAAATGAGTGAGATTTAGTACATGGAACTTAAGACCTTTTTCTGTTTCCTAGGGGGATTGCTGCAGTTGAATTGAACTTGCCACAGCCATTAGCTGCGACCTTGACTGAATTTTACATTAAGTGTATTGCACCCAAATCCCACTGGATGTTTAGTAGCACACGCTTGCATTTCTATTGCGACTGTAAAGCAGGTAACTTCTCGAGTACAAATTGTCCCAACCGCATTCACCTCAGGAGCTCCCTGATCATCAATTTTAGCTCAGCGATCATGAGGTGTGACAGATCCAAGTTTGGGTCATTTTACGTATTTGCCGATTTCTAAGCTCTTGTATAAAAGTTTCTAAATATTATTCCCCCTCACAGAGGAAGATTACAACGGCTTTATTTGGATTTTTTTTTTTTAAGGAAGCTGCAAGTCTTACACAACCCTCCGACGTGTAAGCAGCGGGGGCTTTACGGTGTTTATTTATAACGCGCTGCGGCACCGATCACTGCAGAGCCCGAACCGCACGGGGCCACGGAGAGGGGCAGAGGGGAGGCGGCTGCTGGCGGCGGTGGCGCTCCGGGCCGGGACCATCGCCCGCCTCTGCCGCACGTAGGAAATACGCAGAACCGCCGCCGGCGGGACAGGGCCCTCCTTCCCTCTCGGGGGCCGAGCGCTCGGGCCTCCCCTTCCGAGGGGCCGGGCGGGGCCGGGGGCGTCCCGGCGCCGCCGCCGA
>VZRM01005056.1:933531-965345 GCA_013397955.1 Grantiella picta | reverse complement strand
TAGGAAATTCCCCCAATCTGCCAATTAATCTTATTGCGATGGTGCAGGAAACTGCATTTCCTGCCTCCCACAGCTCCCCTTTCCCATGTGCCACATGTCCTGAACAACCAGGGATGGAGAGCCAGCACCTCCCATTTTCAACGTGGGGAATAGAATCCCAGAATGGTTTTGGTGTGAACGGACCTCAAAGCTCATCTCATTCCACCCCCTGCCACGGGAAGGGACACCTTCCACTGTCCCAGGTTGCTCTAAGCCCCAATGTCCAACCTGGCCTTGGACACTGCCAGGGATCCAGGGGCAGCTACAGCTACTCTGGACACCCTGTGCCAGGGCCTCACCTCCCTCATATGGAACATGTTCCTTCCTAACATCTCATACCCCTGAAGTGCCCTGCACTCCAAAGCCAGAATGAAAGAGCAGACTGTTTGCTCCCAAAGCCAGGAAACCAGGTGTGCTTGGAAAACACATAACTGCCATATTGCTTCTGAGACACGCAGCTAAAATACATCTCCTCCCATTCTCCTCCCATTGTCCAATGTGCACCATGAAGTGGAGTTAAGACATGTGTATCTGTCCTAACGACCTTGCTAAAAATGAACTTCCAGCTGTGGGGAAGGTTAAACAGCAGTTCTTGCTGCTATTTTACATGTAGAGGTGCGAGTCTGAATGAGCAAGGTTTCAAAGCACCATTAACACTCCCAGCTCAGACAGATGATCAGAATCAGAGAATCATGGTATTACTGAGGTTGGAGAAGACACGTAAGATCATGGAGTCCAACTGTTCCCTCAGCGCTGCCAAGGCCACCATTAACCCATGTCCCCAAGTGCCACATCCACTCAGCTTTAAATCCCTCCAGGGGTGGGGACCCCACCACTGCCCTGGGCAGCTGTGCCAGGGCTGGACAGCCCTTTGGGGGAAGGAATTTTCCCTAATATCCAACGTAAACCTCCTCTGGCCCAGCCTGAGGCTGTTCTCTCTCCTCCTGTCCCTGTTCCCTGGAGCACAGCCTGACCCCCCAGCTGTCCCCTCCTGTCAGGAGTTGTGCAGAGCCACAAGGTCCCCCCGAGCTCCTTTTCTCCAGGCTGAGCTCCTTTCCCAGCTCTCTCAGCTTTTCCTGGGGCTCCAGCCCCTTCCCCAGCTCCACTGCTCTTTTTTGGACATTAAACCTTCCTTTGATCCATCTCCCAGGCAGTTTCTGACTGTTACTTTTATCCTCCTGCATAGTTTCCAGGGCACACATCTGAAATGTGTTTACACCATTCCTCACTCCAGGAACAGGCTCAGGTCAGTGCCCATCCCAGGTTTCTCTGTCTCTCAGACTCCAAGTGTCTGGTGCTCAGCCAGGAAGCACACGTGTGCCATGGGGAAGATGCAAGAGGAAAGAGGACTCGTGCACTGAGGATCATGCTTCACTCCTTTTTACAGGAATGACAGTGACACTGAAATCAGCCGAGGATTATCCAGTGCCTGGATGGGGCTGGACTAGAGCAGGTTCATGAGCACTTTATAGGGCATGGTGAGGGGCACGGCCTCTTCCAAGGTCAAAGAGTTCCAGTCTTGGAGGCAGAGAATTTGGGTCATATGTAGAGGAACCAAGGCATCATCTTATCTGGGAGTGGTAAACAAACAGCCCAGCTGCTGCAGCACCCAGATCCACATCAACATCCACAGCAAAGCTGGGGCTGGAAAAGGGTCATGGAATCCCAGAATGGTTTGGGTGGGAAGGGATTTAAAGCTTCTCTCGTTCCACCCCCTGCCATGAGCAGGGACACCTTCTACTATCCCAGACTGCTCCAAGCCCCAATGTCCAACCTGGCCTTGGACACTTCCAGGGATCCAGGGGCAGCCACAGCTTCTCTGGGCACCCTGTGCCAGGGCCTCACCATCCTCACAGGGAAGAATTTCTTTCCAATATCCAATCTAAATCTCCTATCTACTAGTTTAAAACTGTTGCCCCTTATCCCATCAGTATCTTTCCATGTAAAGCCATTCTCTCTCTTTTTTACAGCCTCTCTTTATGAACTGAAAATAAGGTAAATATGTAGACATCGAAGCAACTGAGCCACAAACCTCTCGCAGTAAAGAAATCTTTATGCACACAAAAAAGTAAAACCTCAGCAATCCCCAGCTTTGGTGCAGGAGGAACAATCACTTCAGTTATTCTAGTACTCCCTCAGTCACAGAACCATTACAAGACACTGCTCCAGGAACCCGCTCCTGCTGCAAACTCATTTCATCCTGATCTAAGTGAGACAAACTGAAGCCACAATTACAAGTTGGAGCTCCTCAGAATCAGGTATGTCGCCTGACATGAAAGCACAAGGAAGCGTGGAGTGAGAACCTGCCACTTCCACTGACCCTGATGGAGAAACATTTCCTGAGCATACTGAACAACTGGGTGAAATGAAGGCATAAGGATCACAGACAACACAGCCATGGACATTATAAACCATCCTCACAGGGAGAAGAACAATCAGGAACACTCCCCTTGACACAATTTGGAAGCCATCACCTCTACGTTCAGTGCTGACACACAAAGGAAGGGAGAAGCTTTGCTCCTGCTTTAAGGAATGGACTAAGCTGGACAATAAAGGAAAGGACATCCCATACTTACTTTTGGAGATGTGGAAGGGTGGGAAGAAGTGCTGAGCAGTCTCATGGAGGCTTCCATCTCCTGGGGGGGAAGGAAGAAGTTGGGAACAACAACAGGATCAGATCTGAGCAGAACTGTTAAGGAACTACCTTGGCAACGTGCAGGTGCACAGAGCTCCAGATGTGGAAAAAGCCTCAGCTGTTAACAGGTCCCAAATAGTGAACCTCATTTGTTTTAATCAATAATGCATTGTTCTGAACACTCGGTTATCTCACCTGGGCTTGCAGAACATGGGACACTGACTTGCTTTAAGACAATACCTCACAAACCTGTAGAGGACTTCATCCTGCAAAAATTCCAACCCTTAATCAGAGATTTGGAATTTGTGCAAGAAACATTGGCAAGTAGTCTAAAAGCAAAAAAAAAGCATGTTTCTTTTAATACAGGAGAAACACAAGAGCTCTAACACATGGGTGAAAACAACGTGGAGAGAAAATGCAAGACGATGCGTTGGAACTACCCAAAAGGAAGTGATTCTCACAAATCACAAAATTTACTGGCTGCAAGTGGCAAGAAAGTCATCACTACATTGTGTGAAACAGTGTAACAGGGTCCTCCAACACCTTCCCAGATCACCACCTCTGGATCCATTTCCCAGGGAAGAGCTCCACACAGCAACCTTCTCTTTGCTGAGGCCAAGGAGGTTCTAACTAAGCAGGAAGTGACATTGAATGCAAGGAGTGTTTAAGAAAAGAGTAAAGGATACATAGTGGTGTTTGGTTTGATGGGGATTTCTGACCCTTCCAGTGGGTCTTCACTGCTGTCCTCAGGGAAGCTCTCGCTGTTTCTTTCCGAGCCAGCTTGGGCTGATACACTCTGAGCACAGTTCTCATCAGAACCACTTTCCTCCTTGCCTTGATGATCTCCATTTACAACCTCAGCATTTTCCTCCTCCTCTCTCTCAGTGGTTTTTGGGTGGGTCAAACCCGTGTCTCCCGGGAATGGCGGCAGTTCCTCGGAGCCTGCATGGAGCTCTACACTTCTCTTTACGGGTTCAGAGTTCAGTGCTCTGTCCCAGAGGCTCTGTCCAGCAGGCTGAAGTGACTCCTTCTCCACTGTTCCCGTGCTGCTGAAGGTCCTGAAGTCTCCTGCTGCTGCCCAGGGACTGTTCCCCCCTCTGTGGGGGATCACAGGCACACTCCGGCTGTCCCCTTGCAGGATGGACAGGGTGCTGCTGTTCCCTCTGTGGAAACAATCTACATCCATGGAGTGCTGATCCTCAGGCCTGGGCTCCAGAGGATGCTGCTCAGCCTCCTGCCCCGTTTCGGAGATCACACTGGACCAGGGGCTCGTCCTGTCTGTTATGATTGTTATTTCATTAAGAGTTCGTGGTTCTATAATGTCTTCTTCGTATTCCTCTTCACCGTGTGGCTGGACGGCAAAAGCACCTTCGTTTTCCTGGATATAACCCCCTGGATTCTCATCTTCAGGGACAATGGGGCCCAGAAGTTGGTGCAGCATGTGTCTGTCAAACACAGATCTCCCAGAACTGCACGGCTGCTGCGTGTCACTCGAAACGCTGGGTGAGTCCAACTCCAGCTGCCCTTGAGGAATTCCAGCTCCAGCTCCTTCCTCCTTCCAGCTGGGTACATCCATAGCACCCAGCTCCCTGCTGTCTTGAGGTACATCAGCAGCTTCTTTGCTATTTTTAGTTATAGTCTGCAAGTCTGGTTAACAAAAAACAGTGTCAGTAAATGCATGGAGCAACAATTCAGCTTAAGTCTGATTTATTTGGGGTTTTGGCAGAAAGTCCTACAAGCAGGAATGGTTAGGAGCTAAACATGCACAGCTTTTCAAACGCTCTGGTGATGTGAGCATGTTCTGCTCTGTTTCCCACTGACAAGGCCAGAAGGGCAGAAATGCAAAGGAAAAAAAGAAGTATTAAGGATGAAATTAATAGGAAATTTTACAAATTCTTTAGAAAACCACAATCACTTATTTTTGCTTCCCAGTGAGCATCTCCTGTTCATTGCCTGCATCCTCTGAGAATTGAGTTCACTGGTATTAGGTAAAATAGCAAATTACTTTGAGGCAGGTCCTGCTCCAAGGGAATGGTGGGGGACATTTGGTAAAGGAGGAGTCTGAAACAGATTGTAGAGGAAGGCATGTAAAAAAGCAGTAAAAACAAGGATGTGCTAAGGATGAGAAAGGAAATAAAAAGAGCAAAACCTTGGAGAATAAAGAGGGGGGAAAAAAGAAAAGATCAAGGTGGTGATAACAAGAATGGCAAATTCTGGCATAATAGGGATGTGCCCTTCAACTCAATCTCTTGGAAATGCTGCTTCCCCACAGGAAGCCGTGAGCAGAAAAAGCATGGAAAAACTCTCCAACTGGCAGCAACTGTAGCTCTGGGCTCCAGTTTATTCTCTGCTCTGGTAAGTTATTTTAAAAGCACCAGCAGGGATTTGATTTCCTTATAATTTTGCTACTCACAGCAACAACTTACCATTGATTAGGCTGCTGACCTGAGACACCAACTGACTAGATTTTTCCAAAAGGTGGCAGCCTTTGGGATCCACTTTTCTGCTCACCGAGCCCTGATGGTCACTCTCCCACTCCTCGTGGTCTGGCTTGGATGTGATGAAGTCAGGAAAAGACCTGGTCAGCTTCTGACTGAAGTATCTTTGAACCTCATCCAGCTCGCTCAAGTTTTTCCTGCAGTGGTAAGAAATTTCTTAAGAGGGAAAAATAAGCCTTGGCAGCTGGGTTTAATTCTAGTCAACAATGTGTAAATATGCAAATAAAAGATTAAAGGTTTTCACTGAAAAGCAGATCATAGGCAAGTGCTGAGCTTGCTCTAAGCAAGAGGATAACACCCAAGAATAAATCCTGACTTGGCTATGAAACTTAAGCTGGAAGCTAAAAAAAGCTAATTTTAAACTTACTTAATCAAAGGAGCTGGATTTGAGATGACCTTCCAATAAAGGTCATAAAGCCAAGAATATTACTTGACTTATGCCTGAGCTTGATAAAAATCTGAGGATTTCTATGTGTTTAAGATCTCGGGATTTTAAGGTATATTGCTTGTGGTAGCAGGGGAACAGATTAAATACCTCAGGAAGTCTCATTCCTATATTCCTACAAATAATAAATACTATTCTTCTAAATTTATTATACCTCTTGTGGAGCTCCACCCAGTCCCTGATCTTCCAGCCTCGCCTCACCCCGCTGTAAACGACACCGGAACGTCTCCATCGGTTCTTGCACTGTTTTAGAACTGGATCCTTCCCTTCCCAGCTCTTCCCTGCTCCCCCAAGGCCCGGCACTGCCCTGCTGGCCCAGCTTTACCTGAGAGCAGTGAGGAGAGCAGCCCGTGAGGCCAGCGCTGCCGAGTCCAGCCGGGCTGCCTGGCGAGCATTCCCTTCCACCTGCTGCAGGGACTCGTGGAATCTGCGCACGTTCTGCATGTGCTCCTCGTGCCGAGGCGTGCGGCTGCCAGCGGGGCTAATCCTGCTGGAAACAGGCCTGTGCTGAACACCAAAAACTAGCCTGCGACCACTGACTGCGCAAAATCTGCCCACTGAGAATATCCAGTGGCTTGAAATGCATTAAAGAGCCACCGACGGATGAAGGTGGGTCTTTCAAATGTTCACAGGAATGTCAGTTACCGTTTCAGATTTACACCAAAGTCAAGTTAACCGTGTGGCTGGTAGGGAGTTTTCCATGCCTGCTGGCAGCTCCCAAGCCAATCCCAAAGCAGTGGCCCACAGTCCCTCTAAACTTCAAAGACACATATGGGAAAAGGATCATCTCTGCAGGCTGAATAAACAAATAATGAACTAAAACACTCTCTCACTCATTTTAAAGGAAAAGAAGCAGGAATTACTGCAGGATATCTGACAGTCTTACTCCTAGGATACGCAACACCACAGCATTTCACCAGCTGTCATTCACTAGTCATGGACAGAAGTTAAGGCAAAATAAAGGGGATGCATCAGGAATACTCTAATTTACACTTACTAAAAATAAAACCAAATACAGACACAGCCCTTATTCCTATCACAGCCTGGAGCAAGTACCTGTTAGTTTTAACAATGGTGTAATTTAAATCCCAATTTAAAGGGGTGCAACTGAAACAAATCAGGAAACATCAATGGCAAGGAAAATAACATCTGGGTTGTGTCAAAAGGAACCTGTCCCAGGACTGCTACCTCCTGCACCTCCTCTCACTGGGAAGACAAATGTCCACTAATTTTTAAGCCCAAACACACTTTGACAGAGTGTGCTATTTTTCCAGTAGAGTCAACTGGCTTTAGAAAAGGTATTTCTGAGAGCTGAAAATAATCAAGCAGGTTGTTAGCCTGTGGACTTACTGCTCTCGAGCAGGAACGCTGACTTCCTTTGATGAGGAATTCAACAGCTGCTTGGACAAGTTAGTGGAATTACTAGGAAATGCTGGAAAGCTGACCTTCACCTAGAATGAAAAGGAGCACTGCACGTGAGTCTTTCACGGCAAGAAAATAAGAGAACCTAAAGTATTACCCTGCTGACCTAACAAAACTCAGGCTTTCTAAACAGCTCTAAATTTTCAAATGATTTCCCAGCCCTGAGCCAAAGTACTGTTTCACAACACTTTCATTTCAGACACTTTTTTAATTCCCTCCACACTATCAGAGAGTAAATTGACGGAAAATAGGAGAAGAGCTCCATTACATGTGTATAACACACCCCAGCATATCTAGGAAATGTAAAAAATAAAGAAAGCCCCAGAAGAAATAGTAAATATTCCAGAAAAACAGATTCTTACCAAATCAGGTATTTCCTAACCAATGAAAAGCTGAATCTACTGTATGTTTTTGAGCATCAGCTGCCACCCAAAGCAGCAAACAGAACAATGCCATGTGCCCAGACATCCAAATCCACAGAATATTCTTCTAAGAAAAAATTCCCAAACACCCATGAAGCAGCAACAGAATGAGGATGCTCATGATTAGGTTTGAGTGTTGTAACCAGCACTGGCTTGCAGCTACCATACAATCTGGAGCAGAATTCCTAAGGAATTCAGTGTTTCTGGTATGTTTATGCAGCCTGGTCCACAACAGTGCTGTGAATTTGTTGTGGATTTGCTCAGAAACCTGCAGTGCTGATTATTAGTAATCCGATTAAATGTGAGAAGAGGAAACGGAAGCACATACGGAAGAACTTTCTGGCTGGTTTCGGGCCCTGGCCTGCCTTTCTTCTTTGAGATGATTTATGTTTTGGAGAGGGGAAACAGCCACTTTGATCTGCCCTCGGCACTGCCCGCTGAAGTCTGTGATGTTGTACCACCCACACACGAGCTGGAAGCCAGAGAGGAGAGGAGAAAGGTCCACGGAAGCAAATCCTATCACTCGCTCTGACTCTGGGGGAGAAAGATGAAGCACATAATCATTGATAGGAATCATTTTCAGGAATGCTAAAACATAACCCTTGAAAGTTGACCCAAAGTCCAGAACAATCCTATCCAGTAGGGGCATATTATTTGGATTACCTCAGTTACATTCACAAATGTCCCTGCAGAAGCAGTGAAAACCCAGGGCAGGGAGAAGGATTGGCAGGAGAGTCACTGTGTCCACACAGTACTGTGGATACACAGGAAGTTTATTTTTGAAGCACAAATCAGACAGCTGAACTTCATTATGTTAGAAGAAACAAACTAAAGTTTTTGGTTACAACTTTAACCCACTGCAGCAACAACAAATAGCACATGAAGGAAGCAGTTAGGAATTTCCTTCAGCAGGAAAATCCAACCTCTAAAGCACTGCCAAAACAAAACCAGAAGGAATATGAACAAACCAAACCTTGTAAGATGATTAACGGGGAAAGGGAGGATGCCAAGGGCCAGGAAACAAATAGGTATTTATCTCTAGCATTCTTCTAGTACAAGGCAAGAAATGTCATTACAATTCTACTCCCTAATTAACAGAAGTTATTCTCCTTGCATGAAATACAAGTAACCTAAGGAAGGGGATGCAGAAAACACACTCCTCTTAATTCTGCACTACAAACTTTACCTGCTTTATGCCACACTTTGAAGACCAAGGTTTGCTGTGGATCCAGAAGAAGCTCTTTGGATAATCTGTTAAGAACAAAAATCATAATATTTCATGCAAAGCAGGAAAAAGTAGTAAAATGCTTCTGAAGTTTCAATGCCATTTTATCTATCCAGACAAATCAGTTTCTTTCTGGACTGATGGGGGCAGGAACAAACCAAACCCCAAAACTGCTGAGCCTCAAAAGCATAGCTATCTTTACATAGTCTGGACTTCTGCTTAGTCAAGAAGTATTTCCCTCTCCTCACTCCTGCTGTGTATTAAAAGGATAGGACAAGGAAACTGTGAAGGAACAGAAATACAGTCTATTTAATGACTCAATAACACAGTGACAGCACAGCACTGGGGTTATGGTTGAAAGCTGTAATGTTTGAAGTTTATTCCAATAAATAAAAAAAAAAAAACAAAACAAATGGAAAATCAAAGTGTTACATATAGAACAGTTAAGTAGTCTGAAGAGATGCAGATATTAGAAACGCTGGAGAAGACACAAGATTGGAACACACAGGTTAATTCCTGAATATTGCCATGTATGACTTGATCTGCCGAGGTTCCTTGAAGCAGTCAACTAATCTGTTTTAATTTAAGTTTAGACACCTAGGTCTGAGCTAAAATATCCCAAACCACATGTCTATTTCACAGCTGGCCTGGCTGTCAGATCAAGGGAGTGTCTGTGTGAATCCCCATCTCTCACCTTGCTGGTTGCTGGAAGTCCCAGACTGGTGAGTCTGTGTTTTCTATCACTGGAGTGGTCACTGGAGCATCTGCACCAGCAACAGCAAATGACACGCAGCTGCTGGGGGCTGTGACTTCCCGTTCTGTCAAGGGGCTTCCTGAAGTGACGCGGAATTAAATACAGATTTTTTAATTAATAACAACAACAACAACAACAATCTAAAGCAGTTCAGCAATTAAAAACACACCATTAGCAAAGAAAGCCACCATCTAGAAAACACTCCTTTTCACTGGTGGAGCTGATAGCATGTTATATTTACAATGGAAGCAAACGTTATTTGTATTATGGATTTTATTCATGAAGATACTGGGCTGAATAGTTCAACCTCCTGCTTTCCCTGTACTTACACAGAGATTGGGGTTGCAACACCATGAAGCCAAGTTCAAAACCCATCCCTGCCATTCACTGTGCTGGAATGTGAACAGATCCCAGAGGAAAACAAAGAATCAGAAAAGAAAAAGAAAAAAGAAAGAAAAGAAAGAAAAGAAAGAAAAGAAAGAAAAGAAAGAAAAGAAAGAAAAGAAAGAAAAGAAAGAAAAGAAAGAAAAGAAAGAAAAGAAAGAAAAGAAAGAAAAGAAAGAAAGGGTGGGGGGTGGTGATGTTACCTTTCAAACTTAGATGCATTGCTCTTTCCACAAAGATATTGACAGCAACTGTGTTTTCCAGAAACATCACATTTTCCTGTGGTTTGCCATTGGTCATCCCTGAACTTCCAAGATCCACTTGCTGTTTGTCAGAGACCTGCTGGCTCAGATCAGGGCTTTCCCCTGCGCCTTCATCTTCACTGTGGCTGCATTCCTGGGCACAGGGAAGTCTGGGCAGAGCAGCAGGAGGGGAAGCAAGGCTGATGTGAACACGAACAGCAGCTCCTGCCAGGTCTGCAGCATTGCATCGGAACAGTGGATAAACGCCTGCAGGAGAATACACAACCAACCAGCTGAATGAGCCAAGGGAAAAGCAGGAGCTTGGAAAACTGCTGGTACAGTTCATTACTGGAGAGATCTCACATGAGCCCAGCAGAATGAATTTTGATTTTCAGTGCAATTCCCATGTGAGTTATCACCCAGAAGTAAAAGATCGGAAATATTAAAAACCACAACCAATGTCCCAAACTGGGTACACCTTCATTTTCCCCCGGTAGCTCAGATTAAAGCACATCAACTTGCTGACAGCACTGGGAACAGTGACTCTGCATCATTTTATATACATGTATGGAGAATACAGCATATACCTCACACAAAAAAAAATTGTCTTAACTCTTGATCTTTCTCCCTTCCCCGAGTGCATCTAAAAGAAGAGCCAACCTGTCAGCAAATCTGGTGGCTGATGAGCACCATGTAGATGGCAGAAGCCATAAACTAAAACCCAAGCTCCACCTCAATGTGAGGAAGAATTGCCCATGGAGGGGGCAGAACCCTGGTACAGCTGCCCACGGAGGGTGTGGCGTCTCCCTTTCTGGAGACATCCCAAACCCACAGACATGTTTCTCTGTCACTGCTCCGGGTGACCCTGCCTGGGCAGGGGGTGGGACTGGGGGATCTCCAGAGATCCATTCCAACCCCAGCCATCCCGGGATTCTGTGATTCTGTGCAGGACAAAATAAAGCTGTAAATATTTTGTTTCAAGTGACTAGAGAAGGAACCCCATGAAATGGCCAATAAAGAGGACTGAAACGTGACCCTGTGTTTTAGGAACTCACCACTAACACTCACTGCTCTCCTCGATCTCTCTGCTAACGCTGCCAGGGTGACGTAGGCAGATCCAATGAGACGATCGGTATCAAGTGGTCTTTCCACCTCATTTTCCTTGCCATATGCCCACCACACCTGGATTTCTAATTTCTCCTCTCTGAGGAACCACAGCAGTCCTTGGCTCCTTCTGAGAGTCACCTTGCTGGGTTTCCTGAAGGTCAAAGTCACACTCTCTGCGTTGTCACCCAGCTTTGGCCGCTTCAGCCAGGTGCACGTGGCTTCCTGGTTGTACAGTTTGTACCTGAGGTAGCAGAAGGTGCTTTCGTGAAGCTGTGTCTGTCCTGCCAGCAGCACACAGTGGAGGGGCAGCCACAGCCTGGGGGTGGAGATGATCACGGTCACCGGGCTGGCATTCTGCTCCCAGTCACCATCCTCACTGCCCTCGTGGATCTCCTCGCTGCTCCACCCCAGGAGCTTGGCAGCCTCCAGAACACGCTCCCTGTCCCCCTGATGGGCAAAGGCCACGGAGAGCTCCAGCCCTCCCACAACGGCCTGCATGGCGCTCGTGCAGCGCGGAGGCAGCGCGTCCTCGGCGAGGGTCAGCGGGTACCAGCCTGAAATGCCTTCGGGAGGAAACATCACGTTAGACTCGTTCCACCTCCTGGAAAATGTCTGTGAAGGATGGTCACCTCTCTGGTCATCAGCCAAGGACTAGAACTCCAAGGGTTTATATCTCGTCTGGAATTTATGAAATAATCTCTAATCTGAAAAAGCAACAAGTTACTGGCCCTTCAAAAAACCTCAGCAGCAGTTCTGAGCCCAAAGGATTTTTGCCTCATTAATGACACCCATTTTACAATGAAACTACATCCCTTGGATCTCCAATTATAAAATTAGGTTTTCTCATTCCTTTCCTACTCTCCTCCCATTAAAAACAACCCCAAAATCTTGGGCTGGCAAAAATGAGAACTTCACTAATTTAATTTTTACTGAAATTAAAGTAGAAATAACTAAGGCAATAATGAAAACACTATTATTACAAGGCATAATATCCTAAACTAATGCTGAAACAGGAGATCATTAGTGGACAGATATGTGAATAATTTTTTCACAGAAATTTTACAGAATGTTTTGGAAATGGAAGGGACCCAAAAGGAGCATTGAGATATTTTATACATAGTTTAAAAAAAAGAGTTAATCCTACTACTTTCTAAGACTTTAGTTTCCAGCTTTGACATCTGAAAAGCATTCACTAGTCCTGCACTAAACACTGCAACTCATGGACTTTACATCCTTTTTTAACTTTCTATCTAGAAAATAAACAGCACTGAATAAAATCCTAAGGATTTTAGGTCTAGTTTTAGCTGGCTTGGAGTTAAATTTCTTCACAGTAGCTGCAGAATGTTCATTCAGCCACTAGGCATCCTACACCCTGAAAATAGATTTTCAAACAACATTCATGGGACTTTCATAATACAGGATTTTTACTGAGCATCTGAAAGAACTTTGGTGTAAAAAGACCCAGAAAACAACCCCCCTGAAACAGGAACAAAAATAATTTTAAGGAATTGCAACAGCATTTGCACAGAATGTCAGCAGCATAGCACTGCTGTATTACCTGATCTCCTTGTCAGCAGGTCTCTGGTTGGAATTGTGACTGTCCCAAGAAGATAATCTCTAGATGTTCTATCAGCCAATTTGTCACCGGCTGGAACAGAAATAATTTTGTAAATGCAGCGAACTGGAACACAAGGTTTGGAAGTGATTGACTGGAGAGCAGCTGGCACAGCTGCTGCAGGTGCTTTCAGAGTACTTCCTTTGAAAGAAAGCTCTAATGCCTCAAAAGCAAATGGCTCAGCTATCATCTTGGAAACACTTCTAACCCTTTTAAATGCATTATCTTTTCCTTTAAGAGGTGATCTTGATCACTGGGAGTCTCAAAACTGCTTTGCACAAGGGGAACAGTCTCTGCCAAAGACAGTTCAGGTAATTACATCTATTAGCAACTGCAGATCTCCCTGAGAACAGTCAAATTCAGGCTGCATGGAGCTCTGAGCAACCTGACCTGCTGGAAGATGGCCCTGCTCATTGCAGGGAGGTTTTTGTGAGTCCCAACCCAAAGTACTCCATTATTCTGTGAATATTTCTTTTCCTGTGCTAAACTTAAGGAGACTTCTGCACCAGCATTCAGTCCTTGTAATCACAGCTGCTATCCTTACCCAACTTGGTGCTCTGATGGTAGACAGAGAACACAATGCTGGCAGACTGCAAGAGTTCCCCCAGAGAAGAGGCTTCTCCACTGCTTTTCTGAATGATGAGATGACAAAGAAAGTCCACGTGCTGCTCAAACTCTGGGCAGAAAGTACAGGGCACAACTCTTGTGCTGTGTGTCTGTGCCTGAGGCAGGAAGGGCAGCAGCACACACACGTAAGTATTCACTCCCACCCCAGAGAAGTACTGCACAGAGGGGTTCTTCTGGGCCACAGCTCTTCATTTCACATGTGAAAAAAGAGAAAAGAAGGAAGAGAATGAATCTAACGTATGAGGAATCTAGGAGCCAACATGATAAAGTAAAGCTGAAAAGGTGGGACTAAGAGTGAATGTTTTAAGTCAAAATGGATGTGGGTTCTGGCTGCATAGCATTTTCATATTTTCTTTCCACCTAAACATACTAGGAAGAGATATGAAATGGTGAGAGGAACTCACAAGGTCCCTCACTGGTGGCTGTGCTTTTACCTGTGGTTGAGAAAGTACTCAGCACTTTCAAGAATATACTGTACTGTTGAATAACTTCCCACAGAACCTGCTCCAGAAAGAAGCCAAAGGCCAAGCCAAATTATTTTTACAGATCAGGACTGACCAGCAAAAGCAGGTGAAATTAACAAATGGAATAATTTACAAGTAAACCAGACCCAGGTATTACTCAGGTCATACACCTGAAGGATGAGGAGTCATTCCATTCCCTTGACTTCTCCAAGAACCAGTGATCCTCTTTCAGGGTTTACTTGAATTAAGATAGATCAGGAGCTCACAGCAACACTGAGAGAGGGTCAGACCACGGCTCTTGAATAACAGGAGCCACCCTTCTCTGATGGAATTGACTCCCTCTATTCTAGCCCTTTCCTAACTCTTGAAAATCACATGTTCTGGAACTATGTCCAGTTGATACCACGCAATGGGAGCAGAAGCCTTATGGTGGAAAGGGACATGCTTCATTTCCTAGTTAGTTTATGGAGGTTTTCACAGTGAAATGCAAGAAAAGAACCTCAGCTAGCTTTTAAGTAGCACCAGCTATACCAGGATCCAATGCCCAAATAGGTACCATCTTATATCAGCCAATTTTTATATGAGTCTTCGGTGCAGAAAAATGTGGAAATGCATGAAAACATGACCTCCCAGTCTCGATCCATCTGCAGAACAGATGCTACCACCCTGTACTGCAACTTCAGGGACAACAATAACTACTGATGGTCCTTATAAAGTTATTTTCACTTTGGAGCAGAACCCACTTTGAATCTTGTTCTCTGCAAATGGAAAGCTGGCCAGTAAAAATTTGTTCTAATCTCATGCCTCAGACTGCTGCCTTTAGATAAAGCTGTTTTAAGTTAAAAATGGTCCTTTTTAAATTAGGCTTTACCTGGCTGCTGCTTGCAAACCAGCTGCCCTGTGTATCTGTACAGAAAGGGAAACAGCTTGAGCAGTTATTCCTGCTGCTGCTTTCATGCATCGTTGGTACCTCACACTCACATCGAGCAAACCTGGATTAAAAGGAAGGAAGGAAAGTAACAGTCAGCTATTCATGCAGCTACAGCCAACAGCATCAATATTTAGCGACACAGCCTAAAACCAAAACTGACTCTAGGGGCTCAGTGTCTCCCTCCTGTGGTGGAACCCGGGAACTGCGCCCTGCTGCCACTAGAGGGTGACTCATTGTCTCCATCATGTGGTGAAACGTAGGAACTGCACCCTGCCAACACCATGGGATTGGCTCAGTGTCTCCCTCCTGTGGACAACTCCAGGACTGCACCTGCCGGCATTATTCGATCGCCTCAGTGTCTCCATCCTGTGGCGAAAACCAGGTACTGCACCTGCCGTGATGCAGCCTTCCAAGAGGTGTTGGAAGAAACAACACTATTGCGTTCTACTGCACGTGGCTCACCTATCACAAAACAACTGAAGCATGCTGACCTCCCTGGCCACTCCCAGCCTGTTTTACCCCCGCTTTTTTCCAAAAAGCTGCCACAGAGTTCCTTGTGGCCTTCTCAGAGCTGATGTTTATTTTATTTAAGGAGCCACTAGAGGCATCTCTGCTTACACTACATATCACAAACAGCCATTCTTCAGATCATCCTCCTCCTCCACCTTACATGGGAAGCTTAACTGCAGGCTGGGGCTTACTAGCAGCAAAGCAGTTAAATATACAGGGAGGGCTTTTGAAAACTTTCTGGAGTTTGATGGTTGCCTGTGTTTAATCACTGATTTTTCACTCGTTATGGTGATAGTGAAAGCTGGGAGGAAAACCACTCCTAGCTGGTTTCAGTTGCCAACAAAAATACATATTTTTTTTCCCTTGGAAGCAAATAAAAGTTTATTTCTAGGCTAATTTTAGCCTATTTTAAAAGCCTAATTTTACACAGAATCAGAGAATTGGTTTGGCTGCAAAAGGCCAGTAAAATCATGGAGTCCAACCATTCCTCCAGCACTGCCAAGGCCACCACTACCCCCTGTCCCCAAGTGCCACATCCACATAGCTGTTAAATCCTGCCAGGGATGGGGACTCTACCATGGCCTGTGCCAGGACTGGACAGCCCTTTGGGGGAAGAAATTTCCCTAATATCCAACCTAAACCTCCCTGGCACAACTTGAGGCCATTTCCTTTGTCCTTTGCTAACACACCATCAAACACTGGTGTGCTGCTCTGAGGCTTCCCCAACTGAGCCTCATTTTACCCCATGAAGTGAAAGCCCACAAGCTTCCTCACCTGAAGAGCACAGATGAAATTCCTCTGAGGAATCAGTCCGGGGGACCAAGGGAAGATTGAAAGTTTGTATCCCTATTTCTTCACGATGCTGCATAGTCACCATGGCACAGAGCCGTGACAAAGGCAAGGCCCCTTTGGCAACCAGCTGGTCTCTGACATTTGGGTAATAATACCTGGTAAGACACAAAAACCCAGCATTAGCATTTCCCTTAAACTGCACAGAAGCCAACTTTAATTTGAGTGTCTTTAAACCCTAATTAGTGTCCCCAGCTAAGGGAGAAACTCAAGTAAATGTATTTCATTTATTTCATCTAATAAATGATATGAAATTTCATAAATGAAATGTATTTCATTTATTTCATAAATGTGTCAAGCATTTAAAAACTACTTTTAGATTGTTATGCTGATCAAAAGATGGAAGAAAGCAAACTAAGAACTTTCTAAGTAAATTATAAAAAGAAAGGATTAATTAGGACTCTTGGTGGGGAAAAAGACTCACGTCTTAAGTGCAGACACTCATCACCAAATGTTGATGAGCTTACTTTTTTTTTCTCTGCTATTATAAAATGATATTATGGAATATCCATCCCAGAGCTGGAGATTTTTCAGGATCACATCTATCTCTACCTGTATTGCTGTGCTATCTACAAAGAACAGAATGCTGTTCTGTACCTGCACCAGACTTCAAACTGGATTCCTCCTCCTGCTGCTCCTGGTGCCATGAATGCACTGACCAGGAGCCTCTGGACTGGGACATCAGCAGGAACCAACAGGGAATGATGATGCTCATCATTAAAGACGGGATCAGGGACACACAGAGTGGTAGCTGTTCGAAATGACTTTAAAGTGATGCCTGTGAATCAAGCAGACTTGGTTAAAAATGGCTGCAATTGTGGCTTTCAATCTTTTTCTGCTTGCAATCCTTCAGGAGGCAGGACCCATAGACAGGGAACAAAATCCTCTAGGAGAAGGCTCTTCTGAGCTTCAGTTCAAAGCTTTTGCAAGCAATCCATGCAGCCCCACGACCCTGTGAGCCACAGGCTGGGAACTTCTGCTAAAAAGGCACTATAAAAATCCCACAGGACTTACTGTGGAACAGTGGACCAACATTTTTCAGTGGGAATAGATGTTAGTGCTACAAGGCACTCAACGCTGTGTTCTTCCCTACCATTGCAAATATTTAAATACTCTTTTATAATCTGAAAAATGGTGCGTTTAGATTGGATATTGGGAAGAAATTCTTCCCCGTGAGGGTGGTGAGGCCCTGGCACAGGGTGCCCAGAGAAGCTGTGGCTGCCCCATCTCTGAAAGTGTCCAGGGCCAGGTTCGATGAGGCTAGGAGCAACCTGGGATAGGGGAAGGTGTCCCTGGGGAATAGGCAGGGGGTGGCACTTGATGGGCTTTAAAGTCCCTTCCCACCCAAACCATTCTATGTCAATCCTAGTGATTTAAACCAAGCAACTCTTCTGCTGGTGTATCCATGAAAATCACAGAATTGGTAAGGTTGGAAAATCCCTCTAAGGTCATCAAGTCCAACTGTTAACCCAACACTGCCAAGGCCACCAGTAATTCATGTACCCAAGTGCCATATCCAAACACTTTTTGAACATTTACAGGGATGGTGACTTCACCATTGGCCTGGGTAGCTGTGTCAGGGCTTGATAACTCTTTTGATGAAGATATTTTCCTTAATATCCAACAGTGATACAGCCTAATCCAAATTTTCCCAAGAAAACAAGCACTGGCTGCATGAAAGCTCAGAAAAAACAAACCCCATCTTACTTAGGCAGAGAGAACATGACTAAACAATATTTAATTAAAGAAGCAATGCTCTAAATAAGTGAAAATGATGAAACAAACTTACCATCCTCATGCAATCCAGGTCCTTGCAGTGCACCACAACCAGGCTCCTGAACTGGGAAATAGTACTGGATGTAGCAGTCAGCCTCTCCCCACACCGTGGACTGTAAGGGTGTGAGTCCCTTCACACTCTCCACATGGATCTCAAACACGTGCTCCATCAGCTCTCCCCCTTTTGGGTCTACCTGCTAACAAAAAAAGGGAAGCCACATGGAAAGGATGACTTCAGGAAACTGGGAACATTTCAACAAACTGCCCATTAAAAGCCATGTGGGTGTAACATTTGGGGACATGGTTTAATAGTGGTCTTGGCAGAGCTGGGTTAGTGGCTGGACTCGATGAGCATAGAGGTCTTTTTCAACCTAAACAATTACATGTGATCAGGATCTAAGAAGCCTGAGATGGGGGGCAGAACAAATACCTGCCATTTTCGTCCTAAAAGTTCACAGACACATTGAAAGCCTGAAGGAATTTTTTTTCCTTGCAAAGCATAAAAAAAGCATAAAAGTTCCCACCCATCCAACTTAAAGGGAGTGGCAAAACCTCTCCAATAAGACTGTGAGAATTAAGATTTTCTGTAATTTTCCTGGTTTGTTTTTTTTTTACTGGACTTGTGAAGATACAAGCAGTGGATATGCAAGGCAATTGAAAGGACAAAAATGTCACGACTGGTGAGAAAGAGCTGTTAAAAAGAGAGTATAAACAATGTAACTCTGTGCAGAATACGAAGAATATGACAAAATTTGCTGCAGCATCAAGAGATTAAGGATCACTCGTCTGTTAATGAACCCACTGGTAAAACCCTTTCCACATGTCCCTAACAGCGAGAATCAAGATTTACTGAACAATAAATACCATTGCAGGTTTTGCAGGAGGATGGTCCAGAGAGTGGGGAGGGCGTTGTGTGACAGGAGGTACCATTCCTTCTTCAGTTTTCAGCCTTTGCAGTGCCACTATTTGAGCAGCTGATCCCATCGCCAGGATGACCCTCAGGCTCCCGTTTGTGCCGCCAGTGAAAACATCAAGCACAGGCATGTGGCCATCCACAGCCACCACCGGGTACTGAGCCTGCAGGAGCAGCTGGGAAACCCTGGGATCTCTGCAAAACGAAAACAAAACAAACAAAAAAGCCTCAGCATCAGAATGAGCATCTGAGTAGGAACAGGAGCACACAGAACTTGTTTTAGACAGGGTTTTCAATGCTGATAAAAAACAATCTATCTCCATTCCTCTGAAATTTTTCTCAATTACATCCAGTCTTCACAGAGCAGAGATCCTTGAGCTGCTGAGTGCAAGAGGCTATTTTCAGCAATGACAAAGGACACCTTCCCAAAACCTAACAGGGCCTTAGCTATGAGCCAGCCTAGAGATCTGTGAGCGAGGGGAAGAATGGGAACAAGACTCCCATTAACACCCTGTAGCCACACTATACTTTTATGAGGCAGTTATGTGCCTTTGGGGATGAAAGAAAAGAAGGAACAGTGACAACCTCCCAGAAAGATGTAAAAATCTCCAATAATACACTGGAGTTATTCAAGGCCAGGTTGGATGGAGCTTGGAGCAATCTGGTTTAGTGGAAGGTGTCCCTGCCTAGGGCAGGGGGTGGGACTGGATGGGCTTTAAGGTTCCTCCCAAGCCAAACCATTCTGTGAGCCTAAGACATACACAAGTAAATTGCAGCGGATTACTAAAAAATTATACAAATTACATAGTAATAACTAACAAAGCAGTGGCCATTCAGCTCCAGCACTGTCTGATTTCCACTTGTCATTAGGTCTGACCAAAATAAAAAGAATTAATCCTTTGCATTAGGAAGAATCTCCTCTGTCCAGTATTTCCACTAATTTAAACTGTTTTAAGCAGGTGTATTACTTAACTGAACAAGAAGCCAATAGATTAAAACCAAAAAGAACAAAGAACTCCGAGGAATCCCAATAGATAAGAACACAAAATATGAAGGTTTTGGAGGTTATTTGACATCTGGGCTGTGCAAACTGACAGCATCCCTATGGGATCTCTGCAGAGCTTAATTATCTTATAAGGGGGCAAACCCAAACAGTCAGAGTCTTGGAAAATCACTGATGGAAAGCCACACTTCATTTTTCTGTGTAGTCACTTTGATTTCTTCTGGTTTTAGTCTGTCATAGGACCACAGGTTAAGCAGCCACCAACCCTGATGCAGCACAGTGACTTCATTTCTCACACCGCATCTGTACTTCTGGACAAGGACAGTGTAACTCACACGCTGCTCACTGTAGGGAAGAGCTATAAGAAGCTTGACAGGGCAAAAATGCCTTTTGCTATAAAATGTAGCTAAGAACCCTCCCACACAACCCCACACGCCATCCCTGACTTCTTTCTCTGAGTTAGGATATTGCCCAACCCAAAATACGTGGGGAAAAGAAAAAGTTTACTTGAACGAGATGTAAAACTGATGCAGAGGGAGTTTCACTAATCCCAGCAATTTGTCACAGCCAGGGTTTCCCAGCTTGTTCCATGCCTCAATAATCATCACATTGTTCTTCAGCCGCTCCAAGTGTCTGGAAGTCAATGAAAAAGGCATCACCTGAAAGTGTTAAAGCAGAATTAGTACACAGAATACACTGGAAAATATTGGCTAAATACAGAGCATTCTGGTAAGTCTACTTTATTCCAGTCTACAGAATTGTGCTTTTTAGAGACAGAAGTTCAAAATCCAACATGCATTGGACAGAGGCAAGCAGAGATGTTTCTCTGTGTGTACAAGTAACTTGACTGTGAAATGTGTTTGTCAGTGAGGAATACCATGCTTCAATCGGTGTGAAATGGAGAATGGGTGACTTGCCTGAGAAAAATTAAAGGCAGGCTGCGTTGTGCCCCAGACGACAGTGGATCTTGTTGCCTCCTCAGTGCTGAGCAGTTTGCAGTTTAAATACACATTGCAAGAAGTGGGGAGCCCAGAGCCTTCAGCAATGAAATCCTTTCCATTGGGCACCATCAACAGCACATGCAGCAACAACCCATCCTCCGTGGCTGGGGCTCTGTGTGCCACCCCATCCCGGGCTGTGGGGGCTGGCACAGCTTGTGGCGGCTGTGCTGTGTCCCTGCTGCCTGCTCCTGGCTCCTGGCAGTCCTCTGGGCTCCTCGTGGAGCCCACAGAGCTTTCTGCATTCCCACTCGTCCTGCTGGGCTCCTGCAGTTTCAGCTGGGGATGTCTCTTGGCATGAGCTGGGGCTGTGGCTGACCTGGCAGTGGTGCAGGCAGAGTCTTTGCTCTTGGCCACGAGCTCCAGGGACACCTGCAGGACAAGGCAGAACAGGCTGGTCAGAAGTGCCTCATCCAAAACCAAGGGCTGCAACAGAAACTCAGGGAAAACAGCACACCTTTGGCTCGAGAACTCGCCCTAAGGCATATGCTGGCTACCAGCTACAGCTTTTGCTGTAAAATAAACTACATGTGGCTTGATGAAATAGAGTCCAGAATGGAGTGCAAAACCACACAATTACAGATGAATCATTGAATGGTCTGGGTTGGAAGGGATCTTAAAGCTCAGCCCATTCTTAACCCTTCACCTGCTCAAATCTCTCAAACTGTTAATGTCTCTCAATGAGAAGCTGCAAACTGGTAAAAACTTTGGCTGGAGAAGGTAATTCCTGAAGTGACAAGGACCAGGAACACGAGGCCTCCGTGGCAGGAGAGACCTCAGCTCATGTCACATGTGAAGCAGAAGCCAAAGCTCCAAGCCCTGAATATGTGCCACTCAAATTTGCCTGTAGAGTGGTTTCTGTATTCAAGTCCTAGCTTATTGACAACATCCCTAGATGTGCAGGAGTTCCAAAATATTTCTCCAAACCCCTAAGGAACTAAAAAGGTTCATGTTATTTTATACTGGTCTTGCAAACCTTCGTATCTGAGACCTGGCAAATTAAAACAAAGAGGGAAAAGTGGAGTTAAAAATAAGAGTGTGCAGCCAAAGTGTGTAACAACTCAAGTTGGAGCTAGTAAAACACATACCTTTAATGGTCCAACTTGTGTGTGATCTCCTTCTTTTTCCACAGGTATTTCCCAGCTGACACTGAGCAGCTCAGCCTCAATCACCCTGCGGAGCTGAAGCACTGCTGAGCCAATGGCCATGGGCTGAGGGCAGGTAACGAATTAATTTTTTCAAGATTTCTATCAGGTTTAAAGAACTTTTGTGAAATAAAAGCTTTCTGGGAAGCCATGAGCAGCCACACACCCTCCCCACTTCTACAACATTAGTTGTACCAATAGGGATTTGGGAAATCTCCTTTATTTCCAATTTCAAGTCTCACTAGAACAACAGGAAGACAAATTTTCCCAGAACATACTGTAAACAATTCCAGATTAATGCAAAATTTGAATAGCCTAAATCCTAGTGAACAGCAAAACTTCCATACTGAAAGGTGCTATTTATTCCCCCATTAAAAGAAAAGCAGATAACCTCAGTGTTGATTAAAATAACAAACTGAGTTAATCCCTCTCACCATCTTCATCACAGGCAGATGGTTATGCAAATAATCTTACTGAATAGAAATGTACTTTTTTCCCCCCAAAATGCACAAGTTACACCAGTTTTTCACAGCCCACATTACTCCCCTTACACAGGGCAGGGTAAGGATATAAACTGCATCCACATGAACTCATTCTACACTACTAAAGGAGCTGTGTTCTCATTGAAGGATAATGTTTATAATTGATCCAAGATGCTCAAATAGCAAGAGATCAGTCTTAAGGATGCGGGAAGGACAAGTTTTTTTTTTTGCCAGCCAGTCTCAAACTCAGAAAATCCTTTATGCAGCGACAGGAGGGATCCTGTGGATTCCTCAGAATATTCTGTGATTCTGTGAAGACTGAACAGCGATCAGTTCAACTATCCACATGTAATGTCATTTCCCTTCCCAATCTCTGGTTGTCTGCATTTCTGTAGGAAATGGAAATGCAAACAATTTCTTTGCTTTTCAATACACAAAGTAGGAACATCTTCCAGTAAGTACCTTTTTCTGTGTGCTTTTCCTCATGTAGATTTTAAAAGCCAGGTCAGAGCCCCACCAGTGCTCTATCATTGTTCCTCCAAACCGCACTGGGAACACAGACCGCTGTTGGAATTTCACCACTGGAAGGAAGAGAGGAGTAAAAAATATTCAAAATTACCTGATAGAAATAAATGTTCCCCTGGAGAGTGCTCTGTTACACACACAATCATTTAATTCTGCTTTATTTATTAACATCAAGGCCCAAGTAAACTGGGTTTCATTTTCCAAGGCCGGGAAATAACAGGAGGCCAGCAGGACAAAATAAAGATTATAAATTAATAAAAAAAAATTAATAAAAAGAATTTAAAAATTAATACATTATTAGATAAATTAATATAATTTAAAATTGTAACAGCATTTAAAGACTTCAGGTGACACCAAGTCTCTACCATTCTAGCATGCAGTAAGACCTGCCCTTCTTCAGTGGGAGAACTCTGTCTCGTATTAAATAACATAGTTCAAGACAGTTCTTGAGAGAGTCAAAGCTGAGCTGCAAGAAAAATCACAGCTTTAGGAGAGAAGGAATAGCTGCAAGAAGAGATGGAATGAATTGGCATTCAGACTGGGAAAGAGTACAAGAAGTACAGTAAGAGCATTCACAGCGGACAAGGAAGTAGTCTTGTGATGACAAAAATGCAGGTTACACAAAGAAATTTCCAACAGGATGCCAAGCAGTCCTCCACCTTGTCTGGGATGGCTATGGAATTTTTCCCATTAGGCATCTTTAATAAATGAGATAAAAGCTCTCAGGAAGGATAATGCTACAGTGGTTTGACTTGATGTCTTCCTCAAATTATTTTCAGCCCAATCTGTTTTTGTAGGTTCCAAAGAGCTGAACTCTACACAAGGCAAAGGGCAGCAGGATGGGTGAGTTTTGGACTACAATGTTGCATTACAAAAGTTCAGAAGGAACAGATGTTTTCTCTGGTCACAAACGAAGAATTTACAAGAGAACTCAAAGTCTCCCAGATGCCACTCAGAAAGATGCAAAGCCAATGAATGACCATATGGGAGAGGCTTTTGAAAGTCACCCTGGCATTCCAGTTTCTGGAAAGACTGGGCAGAGAGGATCTTGCTCATCCAGCATTCTCTTCTCAGTGGGAACAGAAACAGAAATTGTTCCCAGGGATACAAACAGTGGTGACTCTCAGTACAGAGATTAATGTCTGCTGATCTGAGCACAGGACTCTGGATGCTTGGATCCAGCAGATTATCGGAGCTATTGGAGATACTACATGACATACATCAACATCTGGAAAATTATTTATTTGAGCTGTAAGTATCTCTGATATTTCTAAAAGTACTTGATCATTCTCCTACTATTGCAGAAAGAATATTGGCTTTACGTTCAAAGAAAGGAATGGTCTTACTAACTTGTTCTTTCCCTAGGAAAAGAAATTTGAAAATCCCAGCATGAATACTTCTTGAAAGAAAAAGATAATTAAAAAATCACTTGGCTTCCTTCTCCCTGAGAGGACCATTCCCCTGTCTGCAGCATGGCAACTCTAGGGGCAGAGGTGCCACTAATCATACTGTGATTTTCAGGCAATGCATGGAAACACATGGAAAACACTACTGAATAATTTCTAAGGGATGAAGTCAACAAAACTAAATCTAAGGGCAGGGAGGGAAATAATGCTCTTACCATCATCAGTGATTTTACTTGAAGCTACTCGAATTGCTTCTGTTGTTATGGAGACTTGTCCTTTATCATCCTTGGAGACTCCCACAGGAAACTGGTACTCCACGAAGAAGGTACTGCCAATAAAAAAGTGAAAGGGTGATCAAAATCCGTCAAGAATCTGACAGGAGTCATAAAACTGTACACAGCAGGCAAATTCCACATTCACAGTTTACTGTAATGCTATTTTTTTTTAGGATAATTGAAATACCTATTCTGTGAATTCCTTCCATAGATTATATATATGCCAGATGCTCCTCCAACAACCCCCCTTCTGTTTTCAGTGTAATGTCAGGCACAAAGTACACTTGCACCTCCCCAAAACCCCGGGAAAGGCACAGCCTGAAGTGAGCCCACATCAGGATAAATTAGTCACATCTCTAACTTTCCCAAGTTAATGGGATACAGTTTCCTGAGAGGAGCAGAGAAATGGGAAAGCCTCAGAAGGCTGGAGAGCTAGGACAAGCTGGACTACACAAGAGAGCCCAGGGAAATCTCCCCTGAAGGCACAGAAAACAAACGAGGAACAAACAATCCCCCTTACCACTTATGAACAGACATAGGCTGTGGAGGTTTCCCCAGTACACCTTTCTTCCTTGTGGAAATCTGGATGCTCTCAGGAGGGATTTTCAAACTTACAACGATGACTCTGGCCACGTGCATTTGCTGCAGCAATGCCACCCTGTCTGCACCCAAGGATGTGACAAGAGATTTTTCTGTGTGGTGTCCTGGAGCAGCACTGGGAGAGCAGCTGCAGGGATAAAACCACGGCTCAGGACTGCAGAAACATGCTTGACATGATCTCATGAAGGCAAAATTGCAGCTTAGTGGGATGTTACTTAAAAACTGCCCAAGGTTCACTAAAATACACATTTTTTAACATATTTTTACAACAAATTTGATGGTCTCTGTAATTCTCTGTAACAAAAATCTTACAATATCTGGGGTCCACTACTGAAAAAAAACCAACCCAGAAAGTGCATGCTCCATGAAAAAATCTTATCCTAACTCTTCGAAAAGAAAAGCATCATTTAATGCCGTATACAAAAGCAGGGAGATGATACAGTCATACAAAAGGACAAGTCTCTGCTGCAGAGGAACAGCAACAGTATTTTTGTCATAATTTTAAATATCATTTGTGTAATTTGCAAGACTTGACTTGCAAATGATTTTGTGTTGGTACCTCTGGGGATATGAATTTTACCTGATGTAAAAACAGCAGTGTTAGTCAAAAAAAAAAAATCAGAAATAATTGTTAGGAGCTGAATTAGAAAAAAAAAAAAGCCACAAAACCTTTACACTAACTGTATTGTACAAGTTAAACTTGATAACTGGATCTTTAGGGACACTTCTGTTGGTTCCATCATAAAAAAAAAGGGAATACAATTTAGATGAGGTCAGAACAGAAGTCACTGATATAACTACCTGGGTTTAGTGTCTGTCACATTCTGATCAAAGGCATGAAAATCCTTCTGTGGACTCACTGGACCCACTTTCTTCTTGGATAATTTTTTTGAGGATTTAACATCATCATCACTGAGGAAATCACTCAAACTGGAATCAGATATCTGAAGCAGAAATAATGCACATAAATAAGAAGCTAATTAGCACTGTCAAGAGAGATCCATAATGGTCACAATACATAAATGGAAAACAACTTGTGTATGGCATCCTTGGAAACAATTAAAACACTATCAAAATTTTCCAGAGATTTGAAAAACAGAAAGTCTTCCTGGACAGCCTCAATCCCAGCAATTTCCAAAGTCAATGCTTGACTTTGTAGTCTTAACGACGTTCTTCTAATAATATTAATTTCGAGCAATTGTACCCACAAGCTTTTGTATGATACTTAATGCTCATCCAGCTTTAAAATACCAAAATCTGCAGCTTTTTTGATCATGTAAACCTCTGGCTTTCTGCATATTAGGGAATGCACATTTTCCTTTGGATCTACACTTACAGGAGCTGTGTAAAAAAGCCTCTCCAGCAGACTCTGGTTGTAATGGGGATCACCGAGTTCACTGTCATACACTTCACTGCCAAGGGAGAGAGAATCCCACAGAGAACCTGTTCGATCCCAAAAATGCCCTGGGGAGAAATCAGCGCTGCGGATACAAGAGAGAGAATCATACCTTAGTGTTCCAAGTTCTGCAGTCAATCTCTAAGGGATCTGGACAATACTGCCTATTTTATCCTGGATTTGGGCTATACTGGTTCCAGACAGAGCCAGCTGTGCTCACACAGCACATCTGTGACCCAGCTGGGAGTTATCCTGTACCTCAGGATAACATCTCTGCACCCAACAGGAAAACAAAATCTGTGAAAAGTGCAGCACAGCTTGGGTTAGAAGAGATCTCTGGAGATCATCCAGTCCAACCCCTGCTCAAAGGGAAGGGATGCAAATAAAAAGTTGTCCAGTTGGATTATGGGTACCTTGAACCATGCAGATTCCATAACCTCTTTGGGCAACTGACTCCAGACCTTGATGACTTTCACTGTAAAATATACCAATTAATATCTACTCTAATTTTTAGCTTTCACTGCTTTATAACTTTTGGAATGCTTTAAGATACCAGTAAGACTTAAGGACAGTTTACTTTAATTAAAAAATATCAACGAAGGTATATCTGAGTAGGCGAAACCACAAGCATCTTTAGATACAAGTTGGGGTTAGTTTGGTTTAAGGCTTTCCTCTGTGCTGTGAGTTTCAAATCTTTCTATGATCTGCAAACACTTCAGTGTTATCCACTGATAAACCACAGGGAAAAAATAACTGCAGGGCACAAGAAACACAAACTGAAATTCTGAACCATATCTGACCCAGAAGCTGTGTGTTCAGGGTGCTGATGTGGACACAGTGGAGCAGCACTTATGCTCCTGCTATGCAAAATGAGAGAATAAGGTACATTTAATATTTGGAGAAAGATTAAAAATAGATATTGTTTCTCACTAATTTTAATTTCCAGAGTGTTTCTTCTTCAGAGAAACACAGTATTTGTTTTATGTACTCACTTTATGTAATATTTTAGGACACAACAGTTACAACTAATAGATAACTTAGTTTTCTCAAAGATTGTGGTTAATCGTTCAGACATGGCTTTCACACCAATGACTTGGAGCTATCCAGGTTGCTGTGCATCACAGCTGAGCTATAAAACACCTCCATCACTTGCACACATGATTCACTGATTACAGTCCCAAAAATGTAGAGAACTTGAGGAGTCAAGAGACATTTTTCAGTACAAAAAGGTCAGATAAGGACAATTTTACAGCAGCCTCCAGTGCATCATGCTCACCTGCCCAACAGTAACTGGATTGCTCTTTCTTCAGAGTTTAGGTCAAATTGCTGACCTGAAACTTCAGATCCAAAGTGATGGAGATCTTCAGGAGTGGGCATGAAACGGGCCTCCAAGCCTTTTGGGCTCCTAGATAACAGCGATGGAAGCACAGAGAGCAGTAAAAGGAAAAATAAAGACATTAAGGCACACTCAAGATTGATCCATTAATTGGTCTACCGTTTTTTCTAGGAAGTCCAAAAAAATCTACTTTTACACAAATGTGAATAGTTTGAGCAGAGATAATTGAAATTGAGTTTGCAATAGCATCACTGTCTGTCAAAGACAATTACATTACTTTGTGGTTATCACAGAACAACAGGCAATATGCATATTTTTTCCAGAGGAAAACCAAGAAATTGAAGTTTCTTTTCTCCTAAGAAAAAACATGCATTTAGGTCATCAATTACTTACACTCATTTAAAAAGCTGTTCTTTGTGATGCAGTGCCATTTCACTTGCACTTCCTTGCACTACTCTTATTCCCTACCAACATTCCATATTTCCATGTCAAATAACTCTGAAGTAAATATAACTATACTAAGAAATTAAATTAAAATCAGTGACTTAACTCAAGGCTTACTTCACAAAGATTAAAATAAATTCACAAAATTTCGTCATTTATTCACAGATAGAAATTAACTTCCCATTTGAATGATGTGCTGGTTTCATCCTAAATGGATCCTAAAACACATCCTATGAATCTCAGTATTTACAGTTTTCTGGATAAAGCCTCAAAATTTATGGTTTGGAGCTTGAATCTCACTTCCCCCATTCCAAACTCACTTTGTTGGTGCTTTAAAATCGTCTTTCTCTATAAAATGGGACATTCTATTCAGCTCAATCTCAATGTCTGGGCTGGACTTCATTGCAGAAACAGCCATGGCATCACGGAGTTTACTGCCTTGATCCAAGAGAGCTGAGAAATAAGCAGAAAGATTACATTTCAGCATTCAAATGCAATTTAAAAGCAGCGTGCAAACACAACAAATGTGTCGGCTACATTCAAGAAACTTATGTTTTCAGCTGTCAAAAAGAGATCTTGATGCCCTGGGGATTAAATATGTTTTAATTTCACTCATTAAGTCCAATGCTTATTTCAATCCAGCCCAGGCAGCAGTAGTTTTCAAGTAAAAGCCTTTTGGCTATAATGCAGCAAGAGGGTGTGAAGTCTCTTTTTCCCTTCAGAAAATTTCATGTCCAGACAGGCACACGAAATATCATCAAGAGTCGTTTGCAGTGAAATCTCAAAGATGAAGAAAGCTGCACACAAACCTGAGAGCAGGTCTTTTGCAGCCGAGTTGTGCATGGAGAGCACCCGAGTGCTCCTTTTGGGAAGAGCTTTGGGATCAGTGCTGGTGGGAAATGACAGGGGCTGATTTGAAGGATTCATTTTCAGACGTTCATCCGGTAAAATCACACGGTGACGAGAAGCAGGAAAGGTGTCCTTTGTGTTTGCAGAGTTCTCTTGGTAGAGCAAATGGTCCTTTTCTCTAGTGAAAAATGTATGGTTATTTCAGTAACAACCCAAGTGGATGGGTAAAGGGATTCAAAACTCTGCAAACTCTCCCTTCAGGACATGCTCCAAAAAGAAACATAGCATGTCATTTTCACAATTCCTCACCTGCCACTTAGACTATCAGAGAGACTGACCCAACCCGCAAGTAAAAGATTTTTTAAACAAAGCTTTTTAAAAGATCTGTTTTACAAGATCATGCCGTGACAGGACAAGGGGGAATGGGTTCAAACTGACAGAGGATAGGTTTAGATCAGATATCAAGAGAAAGTTCTTTGCTGGAACAAGGTGAGGCCCTGGCACAGACTGCCCAGACAAGCTGTGGCTGCCTCTGGATCCCTGGAAATGTCCAAGGCCAGGCTGGATGGGGCTTGGAGCAACCTGGGACAGTGGAAGGTGTTCTGGCAGCGGGGATGAAATGAGATGAACCTTAGATCCCTTCCAACCCAAATTACTCTATGATTCCACGATTTGAGGCACATCTTGTGTGAACTTCCATGACTTGAACTAAACCAACATAAGATGCAAATTTCTATCAGACAAGCAACTGTCCCTGTCACCTCAGAAACCCCCAACATTCTGGATTTCATATTAAATGTATGTTTGAAAAGATCAAGCATTCTATAACTCACAAGCGCACAGCCATTGCCTAAAAATTCTGTCTGAACTGCAAAATAAACCACAGTTTTGTCATGAGGAAAGAAAAAGTACCTAGGAGTTGTGGCTTTGCTGCTCTCAACAGACTCTTGGTCAGCAACAGTCACCCTTGTGTGCCTGGGCTGCTGGGATGGAGCAGGAAGCTGGGATTTGCTGCTTCCCTGAGCAACACTAGTGTCTGAACTTCCCTCTGTGGTCGGGACAGAACTGCTGGTGTCATACAGCTCTGGCAGAGGTTTTAGAGCCAGTGAGACCTGAAAGAGATTATGCGAAAATATTACTTTGTTCTTAAGTGCAGTAAATACTGCATGCAACTTTACTTGCTGTGCTATGGAAAAGTGTTATTTTTCTACATAATGTAATATTTACATTATGCAGCTATGTCACATATGTACAACTACTTGTTTCGCATTTCATGTTTTCAAATCTCCGACAACTATTTTTCATTATCAATTTTCCAGGGCCAGGGCTGCAAGAGAGAACTTTCTTAACTCTAGATGTCAGAATCTTCTACAATTCCAGACCAGTGAAGCGTTAGAACCAAATATCCACTTTTAAATCCACTGTTAATACTAACTCTCGGTGTAGAGATTATCATATTTTCCTCATTTAACCTCAACTACCCCACTAAATAAGATACAGTCAATGCTACCCGTATGTGTTTTTTCATTCATTCCCTTGGCTCAGCAATGCCTTGGACAGAGAGCACACCTGCAGGGTGCCGCATACAGCTGGATCCCGCACCTGGTTCCAGCAGTGGCACACAGCACACGATTTACAGTAACGAGCAAAGACATAAGAGCTACCTGCAGCTCTCCGAGTTTATCCGATGTCGGTGACGCCACAGCGAAAGACCCTCTGGTGGGGTGGCTGGGAGAGAGTTGGGACGGTTTGGTGATCTGTGCTCTGCCCAGGGGGGAGGTGATCAGGTTTGGTCAGAACCTCCAGGACGAGAACACCCACATCTGCAAAAATCAGAAACATCCTCAGGTCAGTCTCACGGTCATGACTCACACTTTTTGGCTACAGTGACAGAGATGCCAGAGGTGATCGTCATGTCGCACAAGGAAATGATGATAACGAGGCAGCAGGCAAAGAAGGGTTACTACAGACATCATTACTGATAATAAACTACAATAAATAACTCCAGGATTACCAGAAAATGAACACTTGGAGCCCTCAATGGCCGCCCATTCCCACGCCTGACCAGCCTTTCCGAGAAGAAATTCCTCGTGCTGCCCAAGCTGAACCTCTCCTGGCGCAGCTTAAGCCCACCTCCTGCCGTGCTAAGCCAACCCGAATGAGCTGCCCGGCTCCCGCGGTGTGCCAGGGCGAAGCGTCCCTACCTGCCAGTTAGGCGGCGAGCTGCCGGGCCCGCAGCGCACGGCCAAGCGGGCGCCGGTTCTCCCCGCTGGCTGCCCGGCCCGGGACGCGGGCTGGAACACCGTGCCGCCGGAGCTCTGCCCCCAGCAGCGCAGGCGGAGCACGGCGGGCGGCTGCGGGGTCGCCCGCAGCAGGCGGGACACGGTGCGGCGCAGGAAGCAGCGCGGCTGGCCCCGGACGAGCGGCGGGAGGCCGGTGGCTGCGAGGGAGTCGCCGGGACCTGCGGGGACGGGCGGCGCCAGCGACCCGTACATCA
>VZRM01005056.1:912981-933304 GCA_013397955.1 Grantiella picta | reverse complement strand
GGAGGGGAGCTCGTATCGGGGGTCTGGAGGGACGGGTGGTCTTTACTGGGGGGATCTACAACGAAGGGAGGCGCGATATTCCGGAATGTGGACGGGGGGAATGGTCATCGAGGGGTCTGGAGAGAGGGGGGCTCGAAGGGAGGGAGTGGCCGTGACTGGAGCGGTCTGCAGGGAAGGGAGGGCTCGTTATTGGGGGGTCTGAATGGAGGGAATGGTCGTTACCTGAAGGGTCTGCAGGGAGGGTTGGTCCTGCTTCCCGGTGCTCCAGGAGAGTGACAGCTGGATCGGGCTTTCCCAGCCGCAACGGCAAAGGCGTCACTGCCCAGAGCAGCCTCGGGGGGAAGGCGGCAGGTGCTGGGATCAGCTCTCCGGCCCTTTTCTCCCAGTCCTTTCACCATCAGTGTTTGCAGGAAGGGTCGAGCGCGATGTCCGGGTGGTACCTCAGGATGTGGCTGAGGGAGAGCTGCATGGAAATTCTCAGGGGTTGAATTCCCAAGCTGGAGTTGGACTTTTATCATCCTTGTGACTCTGGGATACTCCTAAGTCTTTTAAGCAGGGGTTGAGAGCACATTTTGGGAGCTGTGGGAGAAGTTTCACCAGTGTCTAAGCGTGTAACATATTAATTGATACAATTCTTCCTCTCTTGCCGTGCATTGGAGGAGTTCTGAAGGCTGTTTGGGAAATGATGATGAAGGAAACTTTCTTTTCTCTTGTTCTATAAGCCTCTTTTTTCTTTTTCACGTGATTTCAGAGAGCACTGATACAAAATCCGGTGCTGCGGATAAGGATCGAGAATTCCCCTGGAATTCTTCAGACCTTGGAAACAGCGAGAGTGGTTCACAGTTCGACACTGCCGGCTGCACGGCACGGCTGTGTTTTTGATTTACCACTCTGCCACCCAGTAAATCCCTTTACAGGCATTGTGGGAGGTGCTGCACATCCAATGCGGAATGGCCTCACCCAGAGGGCTGCGGGGCTCGTGTGAAAAGCAAACAAGAGGAAGTGGGGTAGGAAGTTTAGCCTAAGCTGAGTTTATCCTCATCAGGGTTCCGTTCAGTGCAAACAAGTGCAAGATTCCACCTGAAGAGAATTCCACCAAAAGAGGATGGGATTAGTTGTACAGGGAGAATCCAGTGTGATTTGCAGTGCTGGCGGATGTGCAGGGCTGCACTGAAATAGTTCTTTAAAATTCCACCTTTTACAAGGAACAAAAATTACTAAACTTAGGAAAACATTTATTTGCTGCTTTAAGCATCTCACATTTATAAATGCATTTTAGTTCTGTGCTTTCAATGTCTTGAATTGGAAGCCAGGTTGCTAAAATGGGTTTAAACTTAATATACAAGAGTGCCAGCAACTTGATTTTTCCAAGGCTAAATCCTCTGACTGGTGTGTTGGGCACTTTCTTTTTATTCCCTTTTTTCTTTTTTCCACCATGCAGGTCATCTTAATGTGACTGTGGTGTGGCTGAAAGGAGATCTTGAGAAGCAGAGGGTCAAGTATGTGAGATTGCTACAGAAAAATATAATTTATTCAGGACTTCTTAAAATAAAGTCTCACCTTTTTCATAATAAAATGGCACCTGTTGCTGCATTTAAATATGTGAAAATAGACTTGTTTCTAGCTTCTTCTTTACAGTTTTTTTTTTTCTATTTTTCAGAACAATAACTTCCTTATGTTTCTTTAAGTGAGAGTCTTATTTGAGAAGCCAAAGTGGCTGAAGCAAATTGAATCATGGAAATGTTGAGGTTGGAAAAGCCTTCTGAGATCATGGAGTCCAACCTTTCCCCTGCCAAGGCCACCACGGTCCCCTGTCCCCAAGTGCCACATCCACATGGCCTTAAATCCCTCCAGGGATGAGGACTCACCACTGCCCTGGGCAGCTGTGCCAGGGCTGGACAACCCTTTTGGGGAAGGAATTTTCCCTGATATCCAGCATGGTTCCTACAACATAGTTTGGACTGGGTTTTGCAGGAGCACGGGATGTGTGCTTAGAATGTCATTGTATTTCATAGCCATTGATTCCTGCTTTGCTAGCACAGTCCTCTCCCCCCTGGATTTAAGTGCTGTCCACCAGAATTGTCCAACGAAATGATGGTTCCAAAAGGCCCTTTCCAAAGGAAGCTGGTGCTTCTCTTCAGCTCGAGCAACACATGATACTCAGTCACTGAAAGGAATTCAGTGCCCATTTCTTTAAGGAGCGCTCATGGCTAAGGCTGTGTTGGGAATTGCCTGCGTGTTGCAAGTGATTCCTTTGAACTGCTTGAGTGAAATGGAAACAAAATCAGGCTTTATGGCCTGATTCTGCGCTCTGTGGGGAAATCAGATAATAGTTTGCAAAGTCACTGGTGGAGCAAAAGGCCCCAGACCCACGGCAGCAGATTCCAACAGCTGTAGGTAACAGCTGCTGTGTTTCCTGCCTTGTTTTCTGCCTTTCATTTTTCGCTAGTAGCTCATTCAGAGTTAACCACCCGGATGGGATTTAAAAATGAAAGTCAGTTTGCTGTTCCTATCCAATGTGTGAGTAAAATCACACACAATCTCTGAAGATCTTTTAGTTATTTAGAAGAGCTTGATTGGATCAGATCTGTGTAATTTGATCATGGCAATTCCAACTAATTTTTCCCCTTTTAGTCTGTTTTTTCTCCTTGAAATCCTTTTAATAAAGAAACATTATGTATTCAGCATCTCTAAGGCAGAATTGAAGATACTGTCCTTGTCAATTTTTAGAATTTCTAAATACAACTTGTCAGCCGTGGCAGTTCTTACTTGTGGATGATGTTTGATTTGGTTGGGTTCAGATATGATGCGAGAATGAAATCTCTTGATTCATGCACTTGTTCTATATTTGCTTTAGTAGTTTTAAATAGGGGCTCTCAGCAGAAAAAGGACTTTCTGAAAATGGTTCCTTCTTCTTGGTACAACCTTTTTTTTTTCTTTTTTTTTTTTTTTCATTTTAGGAAAATACCTGAAAGAAAACCCCTTCAAAAATTGGGGAGAGATTTACTGAGCCATGCAGGCATCGTAGGGATTGAGGATGTGATAAAGAGGACAAACTGCACAATAGGATAAAACAGCTGCAGAGGGTGCCCAGAATTTGTTTTGTAATTCTAGTTTAATATGCTGGCTGGCTGGCTTGGAGTTTAAGGATCATTCTAGAAAAGTTATTATGTCAGATCCATTTCTGTTTTGGTTTGCTGCATACTTTAAAAAGCTGTAATTAGTTCTGTCAGCTTAAATATTTGGTCAGCAAAATACAGCTTCGGCATAGGAAGGTGCAAAACCACAGCTGCTGTTTATTGGGCACACTTCTAATTTTGAATGTGTGTTGATGTTTCGCTAAAAAAAGCAGTGCTAGAAAAACTCAAAATCAAAGATTTTCTTTTCTTTGGAGAAATGTTTTTGCCCAGCCCTCTGCACTCACCTGGGATTTTGTGGAAAACTACACGTTTATTCTGCCCTTTTGGGGGTCCAGTGTTAAACCTGAGGTCACTCACGTTTCCCCAGCATTGCTTGGAGGCAAGTATTTTGGTTTAAATGATGACCTTTTTGCATCAGAGGTGACAGTAGTTTTTAATTCCCAGCTCCTCTTCACTTTCTGCTCCAATTCCCTTGCAAACATAGGAGTTCTGGTATATGTTTTTCCCAGATACTTCACGTGTGACACAACTACTAACATTTTCTCTGGAGATGTTAACTCTTGTTAAGCTGAATTTGAAGCATTGACCTATGCTGCTAAATGCATCAGTGTGGCAAGCTCCTAGGGAGGGGCTCAACTTTGATTTCTTAGATTCTTCTTGCAATTTATGAGATGCTCTCCATGGATCTGCCTTGGTATTAGCATCTGCCTGCATCTTGCATGAAGATTTTAGCATTGGATCTCTGCTGTCAGAAATGGCATTTGAAGGAGACACAAAAATACTTATCCTTGGAAGTGTCCAAGGCCAGCTTGGATGGGGCTTGGAGCAGCCTGGTCTGCTGAAAGGTGATTTCTTTGCACCAGCCAGGAGGCTGCTGTGCTCCCCTGTGTAACAGTGCTGTCCACCCTGATGCCCTGCTTCCACAAAAATGGCTTCATTTGGCAAAGAGGCAAAGCTCTGCATCCTGCATGACACAATCAATCAGTCACTTCCCCATGCTCTGCCTCCCCGTAGGTACGGGAATTCCCTTACAGATTTCTGGTGTCACAGTAGCACGGGGGGTGGCTTACCAGGGAGTTCCTGCTGTTCACCAGATTTATAGATTATGTTGGAAGGGGTGTAGCTGGGCAGATATCCTGCAATTGCTCTGGACAACGGAGCCTCAAACCAGCTGTAACATGCTGTGCAAAAGTCTGACTGCAGTTGAAATGCTGCATTTTGAAAGGGTGATGGAATTTATTTTCGCTAACTGCACATCCTACCTATCCAAAAACTGGAGAAAGGTAATCATCCAAGCTGTGGGCAGTTCTCTCCATCTCTAGAAAGAACCAGAACTGGTATGGAGAGGATGTGTGATCAGGGCTGGGATGGTTTCCAGGGAAAAATTAAGCTTTGAATGTGATATTTTTTATCTTGATCAGAGAATGAGATTAAGCTGAGGCAGTAAAAGAGATTAATATTTTCTGGATTTATGTAGGTGTGTGACATCTCATTTTATTTAATTGAAATTTGACAAGAAGTCTGGAAACCCACGGGAGGGAATTTGGTCCATACGGGGGGGGCTGGTTTAGGCTTCATATTCTAGAAATACCAGGGGAAGTAGAAGTTTTGTTTCTACAAAATCGAAAAGCTGTTTTGTCTGTTCTTTTCTATTTCTTTAGGAAGCAAAGAATTTAGGAGAAACTTCTTGAACAGGGATTTTTCTGCTGTGAAGGTCTTCCACCCCTCACGCCCATGCTTGATTTTAATATTCTGTGCTGCCTGCCTTCCTCCCCCAGAAGAGCTGAAGTGCAAAAGCATGGTTAAAATGGTGCACTGTTACTCATCCTGTATCCTGGGCTCGAACCGAGCCTAATGATGCCACTTCCAAAATTAAGCACTACTCTTTTAGCCTTACTGAGTAAATACCAGCCTGAGAATCAGATTCTTCATCAACTGAGTCATCAGGAAAATTCTGATTGCGGAGCCTTTTGTTAGGGTACAAAGGGTGTACAAGGAGAGGGCACAGCTGCACCTTTTGAAGGATGCAAAAAATAAATTGGTTTGTCAGCTGGGCACCTTTGAGTCTTGTTCTATAGGTCTTCTGCAATATCCTGATAATTTAGGGGGGTTGTATTCTCTAAGGTGCTGGATACATCACATTATTACTACAGGAGCAGCTAATTTAAGGAGTAATTTGTTGCAATGCTCTGTGATATATTCACCAACAAACTGCAGCAGAAATTAGCCTTATTATAAAGGAGATGGGGAATATCGACTCTGAGTCACGTTTTGGAAATGTGTTCCTGGGAAGACCAGGGGGTGTTTTGCTGCCTCTGCTCAGGTATTTTTCCCTGGCCATGGCAGGAAGATGCCATTCTTAGCAAAAGCAGGAAAGCTCTCCAGATAGACGTGGTTCATAGACATGATGAGTCCATGAACATTAACACTGATGTCTTATTCTTTTGTCACACCAAGTCCACCATCCTGGGGTGGCAGTGTTCCACCAGCACTTGGTTATGCAGTCTTCTTGTTATGATCCTTAATTTAAAATAGATTTAAAGACTCAACCTTTTAAAATCTATTTCTTTTTAATAACTTTAGCATTTTGGACTTGCTACCTTTTACTCGCATTGCTGGACTTCAGAGCATCCTTCCTAATGAAGGATTTTTATGATAGGATATTTTCAGATTCCTAGGCAGCTTGAGGAATGTTTGTTGTTTTTTTTTAACAATGCTGTTCTTGTGGTCCTTCTACTTAACTGAGGTAGGATAGCCATGGAAGCACAGAATGAATTAATTTGGTCTTGTTCTCTCCCTTCCCTTCGCTGTCCTGATGTTGCCCTACCTCTGGTGTTTAAATGCTAGATCTCTTTACAAATGTGTCAGTTTTTAAACTCGAACAATAAATTCCAGGAAGTTTGAGCTGTAATTAAAACTTGGTTGTGCTAAGTTATATCTGCNCTGAGGTAGGATAGCCATGGAAGCGCTGTAATTAAAACTTGCTTGTGCTAAGTTATATCTGGTGGGTTTTATTTGTCCTGGTCCCCATGGTGTTTGCAGTTACACCACACTGTTCAGTTCTCTCTGTAGTTTTTCTGCCAGCCACACAGGAACAGGTTGACTTTCTATTTGAATGGTACTTCTTTGAAAAATTAGAGGAGGTTTCTAGGAAAGTTGTAACCTCATGCCAAGTAGTAGGTGGTAAATTAGTAAGCTTCAATAAACTGCTGACACTCAGCTTTTCAATACTGTGGGTCAAGGTGACTTCTGAGAGCAACATAATTTGTTCTTCTTAAATTATAATTCATGGGCTGAGTCATAAATTTAGGATGGCTTCCTGTGTTCCAGACCCTGAGTGCTCCCAGCCATGTGAGCATCAGGTTTGCTTCAAGGCCAGAGCAAAACCATTAAATACAATAGTATGTAATGACTTTTGACTCTGACTTTTGCAGCACCTGGTCGGTGGGTCATTGCAAACTTGGAGGTTGTACTAGGATGGTATCACTGCTTGGTTTATTTCCCCTTGGCTTGGGTCTGTGTAGTCTAAGTCACCATTGTTCAGTCTTCCTTGGAACTACTTGATGAGGAAAATGCTCTTTTCTCTGTTTCCACTACATTTCCTCAGTAGGAGCAACAATGAGGGAGGGGGAAAAAGGGAGCATTTCCTCACTGACAGTAAAATTCTGAATATTGTATGGGAATTTCACTGATGCGTCATTTACTTCCGGTCCTAAACTGTTGTGTAACACCAGCATCTTCTCTTCAGTGAAAGGAGACGTGGATGCCAATTTCAGTGGAAGATTTTAAAAATAACTCTTTCTTATGGATTTTTTTTGTGTCTTGCAGCCCTGGAAGAAAGCGTGATTTTTCACCAGTCCTTTGGAGCCAGTACTTTGAGTCTATGGAGGACGTTGTGGTAGAAAATGACACTGGCAAGGATATATCCTTTTTTTCGTCTTGAACTTGTCATAATCTCAGAGACTGGGGAAGTATTACATTTTGTTTAGTTTACTGGGGGTTTTCAGCTTTTTCAGGTATTTCTTCTCATCTTCCATTATGTCTCTTGTAGGGTTCAGTGTCAGTAACTAGAGCTATCCCTTCTAAGCTGACAGTTCAACTGTACCTAGCAAGGCCAATTCCTGGCATTGCTTCTTTAGTAATCATTAATTTCAATCAAGTGTTTCCAGCAGTTCAATAGCATATTTTGCAGGGAAACACTCATCAAGTTCCCGTAGTTCAAACCATGTCAGGACCAAAGCTGTTTATTGATTTTGATTGACTACAGTTAGTTAACTGGCAGTCAGCGAACTGTCTGCTCAGGATGAACAGCAGGAGTACAACAGATTAACCTTGACAGAAATACGAAATTGTGAATAAATACTTAAAAACTTCTGGCCAAGGCAGAGGTTGTGATGCCATCAGTGTCTTCTGGCGGTGTCAGCCAGAGGTTTNGTTCAGAGAAATGAGGCCTTGGGTACAGAACGGTAGAAATATACAACTGTTGGGTATTGCAGGCTCCAAAACTCATTGAACTGCCTTGAAGTAACTCTGTGAAATGTCCTTAACTGTTCATACACTTTTCAAATTTACGAAAGTGGGTTGGAGGGGCCTGTCTTGCTGCTCCTACATGGTGGAGGCCACTCTGCTCTGTCCTGGGCTGTGTTTACTACAAGTGTAGCTGCTGCTCTGTAGAAATAATTGTGTGGAAAAGGAGCTGCCTGAGTGTGGAAGGCAGTTACCCATTCACCTCAGGGAAACACGAGAAAACAGTATTATAAAAGATAAAAGTAATATAAATATAAACAGTAATATAAATGATAGCAATATTATCTTTGTGTGGNTATAAAAGATAGCAACATTACCTCTCTGTGGTTGGGGTTATTGCTTAGGTGCATAGGTGCCCTGCAGTTGGAGGGTTTGGGCTGTCTTTAGGGGCTGGAAAATACTAATTTATTAATTCGGTGGGTTTGGGGAGAGCAACTGCTCCAGTCATTTAAGAGCTGAATGGCTGAAAAATCAAAACAAGAGGACTGGGTAGCTTTGAGGTCTGGGTAGCTTTTGCCAGTTGTGTAGGTGGTTCTATTAAGAATCCCTCAGCAAATCCTCCACTCCTGCAGGGCTGTTATTTCAATAATCAATGATTCCTTAACACAGAAGTCTTCCCGTCAACAAAACATGCCGCTTCATCTCTGTGATGCCTGAAATAACTTAGTTAAATTGATCTGTCAGGGACAAACAGAGCCAAAATTTTGTTGCAATTATTATGCCCCGCCTTACCTTAAAAAGATTCCTCGCTTGTCCCCCTGACCTCTCTGCACTAAGCGATATTTATGCATTTCAGCCTGTAAAATTCAATTCTTTGAGAGCAAACTGAACACGTACTGCAAAGCAGCTGCCTCACCTCCATGTCAGCCGTGGAGCCAAGAGCAATTCTGTACCATGTGGGACTTGGAGAGCAGGGGAATCCCTCGGGAGTCTGTAATCCCAGTGCTGTTGCAGTTTGCAGAGGTGCTGCAGGGCTTGAATTCACGTTCCCAGGAACCCCACGTCATGTCTTTTGCACGGTGATAGAAATGTCCTGGTTAACAGTGGTAACAAGGATGAGCTTTGGCTCATTATGGGTAGTCTTATGGAATATTTTTGCTTGCACTCTGTAACACCCCATCCAGTCCAGGTTCAGCCACTGTGGTGGCTGTGAAGGGTTTTTAGGGAGTGCTTATTGTTGCTAATCCCACTTTGCAAACGATACTCTCTCTGTCCCTCCTTGCAGTCTGCAATCATTAACAGGATCCAGTGTAGGATTGTGGCTTTAGACCTCCGAGGCCATGGTAAGTCAAAGAAATAAATCTGGAGTCACATCAGCATGCTACAGGCTCCCATTTTATAAAGGAGATGCAATGAATTCCTCACAATATAACTAGGAAAACATCCTTAAGGCATCCCAATTTGGATTCAAAAGCAGGGATGGAAGAATGGCTTCTGTTAGAAGCTGAGACTCCCTGAACTTCTGTGTGACACAGTTCCTTCCACCAAGCCCTCTTTCATATTTCCATAACCTATAGGTGGTCTTTGCCACAAGAAATAAGGGCTGTTCTTTCATTTTAAGTTCCATAAAGAGCAGTTATGGGCAGTGTTTCCTACCCGTAGTACCAAGTGTTCCTGTTAATTCTGTGTTTCTTAATTATTCATGTCCACTGCAGTAGGCTTGCTCTTCATATCTGTGCCTAAAAGCTTTGTACAGTCACTGCTCTAAGTCCTGAGGGGACCTGAAGTTTTTCAACTTAAGTGAACTTAACTTGGGTTGGGTTTTTTTCAGGAGAAACAAAAGTGAGGAATCCTGAAGATCTGTCTGCAGAGACTATGTCGAAGTAAGGAAACTTATGCTCGTTTCCCTTTTCACAAACCTCCATTTTCTTTCCTTGGCTGAGCATTAAATCACTCAAGGGCACACAGCCTTCATTCAGAGGAGCTGGAAGATAGTCTAATTTCACGTGATTCTGGTAGTTATCCCTTCTGTTCCTTCCATTGTGGGATGGTTTGAAATCATGTCTCTCCCAGCTGAGTCAGATTCCAAACTGGCGTCGTTCTCTGGGTACCCTGAGATTTTAAACAGTGAGCACTGTAAACCTGCAACGTGCTGCATCACTTGCCGAAGAGTTCGTAATGGAGGTGGAATGCTTACCTTGGACATCCCTGGGGTATTTTATCCTGAAATCACCAGTTTGGCTCTTCCTCAGCTCTTGGAGCCAGTGTTCAGAGCGGGCCCCCACTGGCCTGGTGACACCCCCAAAATCTGGGTCACAGACACAGAATTTTCAAGTATAGAGTTGCTTTATCAAACTGTCATGACCCGCTTTGGCAGGCAAATCCATCCCCCTCTTGACAAAACTGTAAGAAAAGCAAATACCCACTGCTAAGCACATTATGTTCTGCCCATATTTAGTACAAAGAGACTCTTTGCTGTGACTACAACTAAATGATGAAGGATTTTGTAACCCTTCCATGGACAAATCCACTTGGTTTGTTGAGGGGAGGCCATGTGTGAAATGTATTCTGACTTCCATTGTATACCTTATTCCTCCTGCTTATGCCTTGTCAGATCCGGATGTGTAACTGTCCTGAGGAGATGCCAGATCAAATAATTAGAGTATTTTAGATCTGGAGCAGCACTGCTGTGGGGGGAAAACAAGTTCCTTTTGTTTTGAAACCTTCCCCTCTTCTTAGCAATGAGCTTGAAACTTAGTCCCTAATATCTTTTAAATAGGAGCCTTAAATTATAGGTGGATTTCATGTTTGGTTTTTTAAATCAAATCCTCAAGCAATTTTCTCTAGCAGAGCAAACAAGCTGGTCAACCTATTCATTTTTTCACTTGCTTTCCACTTACAACACTGCGCAGTTCTCAGGTTCTTCTGAATGGTTGTAGTCAGGAAAGCCAGTTGGGGTGTCTTCAAACTGCTCTTGGTGATTAGCTCTGCTGCTGTTTTGGGGTTTGAGAATCATACCAGCCAGCTTTCCCATCCTGGGAAAAGTGACAAGAAGTGGCAGCTTCAGTTTAAAGCAGGTGCTCTATGGAAAGGATGGGGAAATTGCCCCTTGCCTTGTGGCATCTGTGCTCACAGAGAGTCTGAATCTTTTCGCTCATGCTCAGTGTTGTTCATTTTTGCCATGCTCAGTAGGGCTCAGAGTTATTTCTCTCTCTCTAATTCCAGTTTCTGCTTTTAAGAATGAGGCATTTCTTGGTTTGTGCTTCCATGCAAATGGTTTGGCAGCTTTTTCTCACCTTTTATTTGACATTCCCACCAGCAAGTGTCAATCTAAAATGTTTCCTTCAAGGAATCACAGAATTTGGGACCTTAAAGTTCATCCAGTTACACGGGCAGGGACACCTTCCACTAGACCAGATTGCCTGAATTTCCTTTAAATTTGTATCTTTTAAATTAGGATTTTCCATTAATAAAAAGAGAAATCACACAGCTGTTCAGGAAAGCATTGGCTTGCAGGATTTTCTGCATTGGTACTAAGATGACCAACGTGACAGGAGAATAAACTTGTCTGTTGCCTGCGGGTTAAAAGAGGCTTTGGAGCCGCACGCCCATCTCGGGTGTGTCCCTTGTCCTCCCTGGAGGTGGAGGTGCCATGCCTGGTTTGCTGTCGTTTGGCAGAGACGTGGGGAACGTGGTGGAGGCGCTGTACGGGGATCTGCCGCCGCCCATCATGCTGATCGGGCACAGCATGGGCGGAGCCATCGCCGTGCACACGGCCGTCGCCAACCTGGTGCCCAGTCTGCTGGGGCTCTGCATGATCGACGTCGTGGAAGGTGAGTGGGGCTGCCCTCGGAGGCTTCCACCTCTTCGCCCCAAATCCCTCAATACAGAAAGTTTTGCGCTATTTTTGAACCAATTCCATTCTCCTAACAGATCCTACCCACACAAAAATTCCAGGGGGACTCTCTGTTGGTTTTTTCCTGCTAATTTCACAGAATCAGCTGGGTTGGAAAAGACCTTTGAGATCATCAAGTCCAACCTATGATCTAACACCACCTTGACAACTAGACCATGGCACTAATTTCTTTGGAATACTTTCTTGGTGGGGAAGAGGGTGGCTTTTGCTCTAGTGCTTGGTGCTGATAAATGTTTGCTTCTTGCTCTTACTAGCTGAACATCCTGCCTATTCAAACAGAAATTTTCCAACGTGACTGTTGGCTTAGAAATCCCAATCAGTATTTCCTTAGCGGCATGAAATCCCTAGGGAGCTCCAGCTCTCTCTGAGGGTGTTGCAGCCAGTTTTGTGTAGAGGGATGTTGTAATAATTTCATCAGAGGCCATGGAGCTGACGAAGATGTCATTTTCCTTTAGGTACAGCCATGGATGCCTTGAATAGCATGCAGAACTTCCTAAGGAGTCGTCCCAAAACATTCAAGTCACTTGAGAATGCCATTGAGTGGAGGTAAGGCTTGGGCTCAGTCTCTCAAATCACTTCCTTTAGTAGCCGGACTGGAGAAGGAAACAAAGTTTATATAATTTGGCTGTTTACAGGCCCTCTCCCAGTCCCCTGCCATGGGTTTAACCCTGTTTCACTGTTTCTCCACCAGCACTTCTCCCTCTTCCTCTCAGTTACAGTGACAGTGGGAGGTTCACAGAAGTTGGGAGTGAGCCACTCCATTTTCAGTCTCAGAGCAGGAGCTTTGGGAATGGTTTGGGGAAATCATGAGCTGTACAGGAGTTTTATACCTGTTTCTGGGCCTGCTGGTTCTTCAATCTCTTCAGTAAATATTTCTGTCTGACTTCTGATTATTTTTTCCTAGTGTAAAAAGTGGACAGATAAGAAATCTCGAATCTGCCAGAGTTTCCATGGTCGGACAAGTCAAACAGTAGGTGGCTTTTGGTTTATTTTACTTATTATTTTAATTTTTTTTTCTGTTTTATAATGCCATTGCTGCATAAGTGCACTTGAAAGTGAAAATTTCTTCAAGCAAAATTGCTGGACGCCTTAGGTTTAATCCTGCGTGGTTTTTTGGTTTCGAGTTTTTTCTTTTGTCAGGGAATCAATTTCTGGTTTTATTTTCACAGGTGCGAAGGGGCTGCCAGTCCTGAATGCCCTAAAGCCATAGTAGAGGGAATTATTGAGGAAGAGGAGGAGGACGAAGATGAGGATGGGGAAGGGGGAGGCTCTGTCAACAAAAGGAAGAAAGAGGATGACACAGAGGTAGGGAGTTTGTTGCTGTGTTTTCAGCTTCCCCTGCAAGAACAGTCACCTGTAATTATCCAAATCATTCTGGTGTAAAAGGGAGCCACTCCAGGGAGAGAGAACTAAATAAGAGCCAAGTCCAAATGTTCAGACAATTTGTGAGCTGTTTGTGTCAGTAAAAAATAGCAAATTGATTGCCCTGAGTCCTGCAGCCTTCTCCTGAAGGCTACTTCTCTTGGTGTAGCTCCTGCTGACTTCCACATTCCCTACTCACATACTTTGACTGTGATTTGGAGAGATTTAGAAGCAAGGAGGGTCATCCCTGGAAGTGTGTAATCCACCAGAGGGAGCCAGTATTTTCTTACTTTTCATATCTCTATATTTATGCATTTCCAAGTGGCTCCCTGAGTTGGTTTTCTTTCTGCTGTTTTACTGATCACTAATGCAGAGCTCTCTCTCCTCCCTGCAGACAAAGAAGGAGCATTTATACACGTGGCGAATCGAACTGGCCAAAACAGAAAAGTACTGGGATGGTTGGTTCAGGGGTTTATCCAACCTCTTCCTAAGCTGTCCGACTCCAAAGCTTTTGCTTTTAGCTGGTACGTGTCTCTTCCAGTCGCGGTGTGCACTTCAGTGATGTCCCACCTGTATTTTAGAGAGCAGGGTCAGCATTGGGCTTCCTGGGAACAGCAGTCCTGCCTCTTCCACCTGGGCTTCTCTGAGTCTCTTAAAAAAGCGTGGTGTGATTTGAACCTCTCAAGTGAAAGTCAAATACAGCTGTAAGCCCTTTCTGTACCTTAGTAGGAAATACCGTGTGTAAATATCCCTTTAAGTTGTAGGGAGGGCCATGCTCTAGCATTTGTTGGTTGGGTTTCTTTCCTACCACTTCACACTCTCGAGATGCAGCGGTGACATGTCCGTGTCGTGGTTGTCAGAGGTGTTTATTTTCTGTTTTTCGAGCTAATGTCTCTTTTAAAATATGGACTAAAGCCTGGCTCAGAGAGTTGTGTTCTCTCTGTCTTTGCCCAGTACATTTGTTTATTTGATTGTAGGTGTTGACAGGCTGGATAAAGATCTGACCATTGGACAGATGCAAGGTAAGAATTTAATATTTTTACTCCAGCCTTACTGTAATGCTCTTTTTGCATGACAGCTTGTTGCTATGGGTACAGTCAATATCCAAACAAATGGGCATCAAAGAACAGTCCATCCCAAAGTGTTCTCTAACTGTGGTCAGGAAAGGTGGGGAAGTTGAGGAGGGAAAGGTTCAATTCAAAGGGCTGTTGCCATGGGTTTTGTTCAATCTGGTGTTCAATGCTCCCCACACCTGGATCAGAATGATTGTTTGTAAGGGCTTCATTCGAATCCATTTTCCCCCTCTGAAGCTACATTCCTGATGTTCCTAGCTGGAAAACCTGGGACCATCAAAAATTGCCCCATATCCCAGTGTTTCTGACAGACAGCAGACCAAGATTAAGCATCTTCATTCATGTTTTGGGATTTGGGTTGGGTTTTTTCCCCCATCCTGGCTTTCCAGTAGTACTGGATAGCAGGATAAACGTTACCTTAAGGTAAATCTGATAACAGTTCCAACTCTGACACAGGGAAGTTCCAGATGCAGGTCCTCCCACAGTGTGGCCATGCAGTCCATGAAGATGCTCCAGACAAGGTGAGCCTCACCGTGGGGTTGAAGCTACATAAGCCATGGTCTGAAATACAAAAATGGATCTGTTCCTTACCATGCAGCATGGATCATACTTCAGGGGCATTTTCTGGCACGACAGCTGGCTTTCACAAGGAGCTTGGGTTTTTTAGCTATCTGGAAAGCCCTGGCTAAGATGTTATGTGCCATGGGGCTGGGTTGGGGATTTAACTCCCAGGCTTGTGGTGGTGTACCTAATTCTACCCATGTGGAGTGTGGATTACTTCTCCGTTCCTTTCCTCATGCAGTTCTCCACTATTCCTTGCACTAAACTGCAGCTTTAGGGGTTGGTCTGTGTTTTGTTGATCTGGGTGGCTCACATTTTCCAAATAGAAACCAAATGTTCCTGAAGCAGCTTTGACAGAGCAGTGCTGCTTCTGGGCACTGCTGGAGTTTACGTCCAGATGGAAGCAGGAATGTGGTGCAGCCACAAGCCAAGGAGCTTGTGGTTGGGAGCACATCTGGTTTTAAAGCTCATTCTGCACTGACAGCTCTGTTAAAACTCAGCCTTTCTGTGCTTCACTTTACCAGTCTGAAATAGGTATCTTTATCTAAACATACTGAGTTCTTAAGTTGTTACTCTTTTTGTGTGCACTCTAAGCAGTATTGACCAGGTTGGATGGGGCTTGGAGCAGTCTGGGATAGTGGAAGTTGTCCCTGCCCATGGCAGGGATTGAAACTGGATGAGCTTTAATGTCCCTCCCAACCCAAATCATTCCCAGTAGCTAACTAGTCTTGCATCCTGAACTTACCTTTTTTCCCTGCTAAACTTAGACATTGTTTTAAGAACTACTGAAATGGGTGGAGAAAATGTTTGATCACTTCTTAATGGCAAGCTCAGTGTCAAAGTAAATCTGGAAGTGCGTTACACACAGCTCTTGTTTAAAGGAGAAAACCCGATTCAGCAAGAGAATCCTGAGGACGTGAACTGTTGTTGGAAATGCTGCAGGCTTTGAAAACTGACTGGATTTCCTGTTCTCTTTGTGTCCCTTTAAATTCTGAGCAGTTTTTTCCCCTTCTCTCAGGTTGCTGAAGCTGTTGCAACGTTCCTGATCCGTCACAGGTTTACAGAGCCCATCGGTGGATTCCAGTGGTAAGGCTCCATGGAGCTCTGTCCCTGAGCAGAGCTCCTGCTCTCACTGCCTGTTTGGCTCTCAAGGTGGGAGGCTGGAATTTTTAGCAAGATGCTAAAAACCACATGTAAACAAATAGCTCTGGATCACAGCCAGTATTACAGTTGGTGTTTGTGTTCCCTTTAAATGTCTCATGTGCTGATGAAACCTCCTTTCTTGGAAGGGAGGAACAAAACTGATTTCTTTCTTTATAGCCTACCAGAAAGCAAAATGACAAATTTTATGGCATTTAGCTTAAGTAATATTTTACTTAAGTAACCAAGGCCCTGTGTTGTGGAAACAACTCGTATCATGCTCCTTTGGCCAAGAAATACTGGTGATAGGAGGCAGGTAAAGCTAGTGCTTCACTTTGCAGAATTTCCATACTTAATTCATGTATTTTCCTATCAAAATGGCCTGTGGAAGCCAGGCCTCTGTGTTCAGCCAGGCAGTGAGAGAAGGGTAGGATTGGTAAGGTTGATAAGAAAATCTCCCAAAGTCTTAGTTACAGCACCATGAGGTGTAGACCTCATAGAAGGTGCTGATCTCTTTCAAGATCATATTTCATGTGAGTGGTACAATAAGCCTGTTTCTTAAGCAGTCCTGCAAAGTCTTCCTGCTTTTGGCTAAGAATTCCTCCACAAAGGAATTTGGGACTTTCTGGACGCCCCAGAAAGTGTGACACTAGAGTGGCAATGCTAAAGAGGTATTGCTGCACAACTTCTTTTTTTTTTTCCCCTTTATCTCATCCCTTGGGGATGAAACACATAGGAATGCAGGACTGTGGACTGCATATTTTAAATCCAATGAAAGGATATAGTGTAGGTTGATGTGTAAATAGGAAGAGAGGGAGAAGACCAAAGGACTTTACAGCTAAATTTAGGTTGTCACAGAGTTTGCAGCAAATGCCTTGATTCTAACATGGGATCTTTCTTCCACTCTTTTTTGCCTCCTAGTGTGTTTCCTGCTTGTTAATATCCTGGTGTTCTCCAGCACTGATTCCCATTGTAAATAAACTGCACCAGAGGCCACTGTGATGTATCCATATCCTCTCATCTCCCAGTCCAGCAGCAGTGAGAAGTTGGTGTGAGATTCATCCCCTAAAACTAGTTCACCAGAATATCTAAATTCTTAGGGACTTCCTTCCTGGGAAGCAGCTTCTACTGAAGACCATGAAAAGCTCTTCAGGCCCTTGGAAGTGGGATCCTCTTCTCCACTGCCACAAGAAAAGACCTCCTGGAATCCCATGTAGTCGATCCTACCGATCTCCATCAATTCTCAGGCTTTCTTGGACCCAGCTGCAGAAAGGCTGTTGGCAGTCCAGATCTCCTGAAGGCATTGCAGCACGGCCAAAGGCTTCAGGATTTCTCCGTGGAATCGTAGAGTCATCTTGGAAGTGTCCCTTAGGTTTGAGTTTTATATATGTATGTGGTTTTTTTCCCCTAAAACAGACGAAGAATCAGCTTCATTGGGAGCTCAGGTTTCATCTCACCAGCGGCAGCCTTAGGGGTTAAGCTGTGGAAAGAGCCTGGAGGCCACTTTCCTAGGCAAAGTTGGATGGGATTGTAAATCAAAAAGGCAAGGGGGGGACCCTGAGCTCCATTTCAGAGTCTTGCAGCTTTTCTCGTTCTTATTTCAAGTCCTCTCTGGAAAGAAGAGCATGGATAACTCCATCTACTGCAGACACATCCCAGGCCAGAGAACTCTAAACCTGCATTTATGGGGAAGACCCAAGAGCAGCAGGGACAATGTGGTCAACGGGCAGTTTGGCTGTTTTCTGCCCCTGGAATGTGCTCGTGGCTTCTCTTCTTGTAGCTGCCACACACAGCTGAGCAGAGATCAGCACCTTTGGGATGGGAAAACATGGAATGGGCTGTAGGAAAAACCCTGGGAGAGCTTGGAGTCAATCCTGCTGATGTTGATGCAGAGGTGTGGGCAGCTGTTCTCCCCAGTATTGGAGGAAGAACCTTGTTTCAACCGTCGCTTCCTAGATAATTTCACTGCCTGCCTTCCGGAATTCCTTGTGCACAGAGAGCTTTTCTTCAGGGTTCAGTTATCCACAGACAGTTTGTGGGCTTGTTTTCACCTAGGAGTCACTCTTGAGTGTAAGAGCAGACACGTTTTGGAGTAGTTTTCGTCAATATTTTGCTGGTGGATGTCTGAAATCCTTTTTTTTGCCTGGTGTCCATAAGCCCTGGCTGCTGTCCGATGATTTTAACGCTGCTTTGCCAAGGCAAAGTTCTGTGGTGATCTGGGAGCTGCCCCGTGCATCCGATGACAAGAGCCATCAGGAATTACTGGCATTTGAGAGGTGCAGGTGGGGCAAAGGTTTTAACTTTGGCCTTGGGCCTGGTGGAGATCCACTTAATTCACTGGGCACAGCAGCCGTGGCCTTGCTCTGTGTCCCTTCCCTGACACGTCAGGATAGGAAGCGCCTGGATTAGAGACAGGAAAGCCTCATTGCAGAGAGGATTGCCCTCCTGGCACTTTGGCCATTGGCACTCAGGTGTTTCAAGAGCAATCGCTGGCTCTCTGCGCTTCCCTCTGTGAGTCAGCATGTTAGTTGTGTTCATTTTGTGTCGCATCCACCCTGGTTTAGTTCCTGATGGATTCAATGGATCTTCAGTAGTCGAGATGCAAAACAACTCTTTCCCCAGCTATGTCCCCAAAATGGGCAAAATTCTTTTTTCCAGACGAGTTCTTTGTTCAGATTGTTAGGGATTAAATAATCCAGAGTGTATATCCACAGTCTCACTTCCCGGGATCATACTCATGAATGATCGTGGTGAAGTCACATTCCTCCGTGGTGAAGTAACTTGGAGAGTCTGACTTGGAGTGATTCCTCTCGTTATCCCTTTGATTTGTGAGGTTTTAAAAAAGCCCAACCAAACAGAACCTTCGGTGGAAAACAAATCAGTTTTGTATTCTGTAGAAGCACTGCTGGAAAAGGAATGATTCCTGGAATCCTGCTCCCCGGGATTCTGTTTTGTTGTTAACATTGAGTGAGTGAAAAGAAAATAAATATTTCAAGAACCTATTTAATTGAATGGTACGTCGCTCCGTGCCAGCTCCCAGCCCTGCCTTGCCCAGGATAGGTGGCTGTTCAGGGACTCATGTTGTATGGTTGTACTTAAAAAAAAAAAAAAGAATTCCAAGGACAGCAGCAGCACTGTGGGGGTGGGTGGAAGGGAAATTCCTTTCGGCTCCGTCGAGCCATGTACATTTTTGTCTTGCATAGTCTCAGACTGTACTTTTGTCTGAGAAATATTAATGCTCCTGCTGCAGTTTCCAGGGAGCTGCAGGCTGGGATAAATGGCATTCGGTGAAGGATACACAGGCGGTGGTAAAAGTAACTGCAGAGAGAAGGAATGTTCGTTTTGGCTCCCGAGGAACAGAGACACAGAGAAATTCCTCCCCAAAACTCCCAGCTTTTCACTGCATTTTTCCTGCAGCCTTTGGATTACTTAGAAGCTTCTCTTGGCTTTGTTTCACTTTCTGGGTTGAGGATCAGTGGTAGCTTTCCCAGTGGAAGATCCCAAGGCTTTGCAGGAACTGGAAAAGCACTTTGGGATTCTGGTTTGTTGCAGGCTTCATTTTAGTTTAATCAATTAAATAAATAAATTGTCTAAGTCAGACCTAGGATGGGTTTTGCCAGATCATGTGCAGTGGACAAAGTCATCAGGGATTTGTAGATGACTGGAGCATTGGGATTGTTGGAAAAAGATTATTTCCTGTATTGCCAAAGCATGTACTCCTGCTTTGAATAAATCAACCCCCAAGTAAGGAAATTAACTCGGCCTGGGGCTGTCCAGCTGGAATTTTCCCTCAGAATGTGATGAGGGGTCTTGCAGAGGTGATGCAGCAATAGGTAAAGTTGCTATTCTTCCGCTTTTGGGAAGGTAAAGGCCTGAACGACCTGGGGAAGCCCATTCCAGCCCTGCTTTCCACATGTTTGGGATTTGCAAGCAGCGTTGGGATAACCTGCAAAAGGTGGAGCTGGGTGACACAGACCTTGGAAAATTCCCCCAGGAGGGTTGACTGAGTATTAGGAAGAAGTTTTTTTACAGTTGAGGCCCTGGCATAGTGTGCCCAGAGCAGTGGCTGCCCCTGGATCCCTGGAAGTGTCCCAGGCCAGCTGGGACAGGGCTTGGAGCAGCCTGGGATAGTGGAAGGTGTCCCTGCCCATGGCAGGGATTGAAACTGGATGAGCTTTAATGTCCCTCCCAACCCAAATCATTCTGATTCTGTGACTTTAGCACTGATATATTTCCTCCCCTCTACTATTGCCTTTTGTCTTGGGAGCAGGAGGGCCTGGGAAAAGGGCTGTGTGGAGGTGCCTGGCAACCAGCCATTCACTGGTTTGAACTGGTGCTCAACACTCTTGGAAATCTAGACCTGGATCTTTAGGCAAGGTCAAAAAATTGAGTTTATAGCTTGTCACTTCCAAAAAACCTTGGCCCTAGTGCATTCTACCACCCATCCCTGAGCCTGGCATTCTGTTCACAGCCTGGAAGTGCCCTTTGTGTTGCCCAAACTGCACCCTCAGCACTGTGACCATGGAATGGGTTTCGTGTTTGCTCCAAGTTTTGCTGTTGGATGCTTGGCCAGTTGTGGCTGAGCTTTCCCAGTGTGGAGGGGTGAACTCTTGCTATGTGCTGCTGTTTCCAGAAGGAAAATGTGTGTGTGTGTGTGTGTGTGT
>VZRM01005056.1:875402-902781 GCA_013397955.1 Grantiella picta | reverse complement strand
CTCCGCCTCTTCCTGCGGCTGCCGGAGCGGGGGGGGCGGATCAGGCGGTCGGCGGGGCCAAGGAGGCGGGCGGGGACAGCAGAGCCTGGCGCCGGTACCGGGAGCAGCAGCGACGGTGGCTGTGCAGGTGTGAGCCGGTGATGCGCTCGGCCTACGGCGCTCCTGCGGGGGAGGTGGAAAGCGGGAGTGTCAGGAAGAGATTGGCTGGTGGAGCACCTCCCCAGAGGTCCCGAGCCTCTCCCCAGCAGGCAGGGAGGGAGCCAAGAGAGGGATGGAGGCAGGACACTGCTTGCGGTGCCAGGAGAATCCCTTCCTGGCCGCACTCACCTTCTCAGGTGCTCCTGTGGAAGAGGTGTGGAGAGGGAGGGCCAGGAAAATCGTGAAGGTTCATCACGGGGTTCCCTGAGGTGAGCCAGCCTAGCCCAACCAGCTCTGCAAGATAAAAAGGTGTCATCTTCGTCCACTCCCTTCTGAGGGGAGTGGAGGTCATAAGCCGACCAGACCCATCCCACAGGGAAGTCTGTTCAGTCCCTGGGGCCCAGGGAAGGGAGATTAACAGGAAACTCCCTGATCGCTACGGCCCTCTGACTATTACCTGCTGTTGTTGTCTGGGTTGGCAGGGATGAGATGAAGGAAAAAGACCCGGGACAATCCAAAGGTACTTCAGGGCACGTTGGACAAAGGAGCAGGTGCACAGGTCATGTCCTCAATTCCTTCAGTACCGGGGGGAATACTGAAAGGAACAGGAAAACCACCCCGATTAACATAGGGCCTAGAGGCTGGTGCCATCAGTGGAATTTTGGGGTTTTTGACTACGGCGTGGTTTACAAAGGAGTCAGTCCTGAAGGGTGAAGGAGTCCAGGAAGGCTGGATATACTTGTAGAAAGAAATTCTAAAGCTCCAGGAGAAGGCTGTGTTCACGTGGCATAGGAAAAAAACTGTCCTGGTTAAACAGGGAATTTTGGATGGAGCTAAGGGGAAAAAAGAGACTATATCAGCTCTGGAAGGAAGGGCAGGAAATTTGGAGGGACCACAAAGATGCTATGAGGTTATGTAGGGAGAAAATGAGAAGGGCCACAGCCAAACTGGAGCTTAATTTGGCCACTGAGGTTAAAGACAATGAAGAAGGTGTCTCTAAATCCATTGGGAGAGAACAGAGAGCTCAGAAGTGTCTCCATCCTTTGCTGGATAGAGAGGACAGCACAGTATCCAGGCTGGAGGGAAGGCTGAGGTACTCAATGCCTTCTTCCCTCAGTCTTTAATAGCAAAACCTCAGGATACCCAGCTCCCGTGGCTGGAAGTCAGCTATGGGGAGATGAATGAAGCACTCTGTATCCTGGAGGAAATGGTCACCCACGAGTCCCTGGGCCCAGGTGGGTGCACTGCTGGCTGGGGGAAAAGCTGGTGCCTGGTGTGACTCCTGGGGATGTGATTTAGGTGACAAGATTGTGGTGGTGCCAGGGGAATGGTTGGACTCTCTCAGCCTCGAGGATTCTGTGAACCAGGATTCCCTCCCAGCCACCAAACACACCAGAGATGCTCCAGGACACGTTTGATGTCTGTTCTTCCCTTTTATTGAAAAAACAACCCCAAAAATCACTCTTTTAAAAAATGCCAGTTTATATAAGGGACTCGTGGAACAGGAGATGCCACAAGGGAACCGTTGGACAGACAGACAGAGCTTGGAAAATCTTTTACACTTTCTGAGAAGCTTCGTCGCTGAGCACACAGAAGTAGCATATCTGATTCTCCCCCCCCAACACATAAAAGGTCTTTATATAAAACAATCCTCTACCCCCAATTAAATACAAAAATAAAGCAAACTCGTTTGCGAGGGGACGGTTGTTTCACGTAAGGGTTTTGTCCTGAACTCCTAACACAAAACAGAAAGGTGGGATTGGTAAAACCCCCTGGACAAGGAGCCATGTGATAAAGCACTGCCATTTAAAACAAAGGAAGCTGGGGCAGCATTGGTGATGTGTTTCCCCTCCCAGGGGTCCCCAAAATCCAACCTGGGGGTCCACCTCAGAGCCAGGAAGGCAGGCACACACACCAAGCTTAGCCGTGAGCTTCAACAAATCTTAGGTCCAAGATTAAAATTCTTGCTTATCCAAAATGGAATAGGACTTCAGGACAAAAACAGAGGCCATGATTCACTTTCTTTGCCATTTGACTTTATTGGTGTTAATTTAGCACGTTCCCGGGAGGCGGGCGGGCTCCGAAATCACTTTGTTTTCTTCTCCAGGGCCAGACTGTCGTGCAGCTTGGACACCTCTGGCTCGTAGGCCTCCATGACTAACGTGCCGTTGTTGTCGAAGAACTTGGCGATGGATTTGGTGAACTCGGCTTCCCTCTGCTGTTTGGTTTTCCCGCTGATGAACGTCAGCTTCAGGGTGTACTTGTCATCAAACCTGCAGCAAGGGCAGACACACCTCAGAGCAGGATCCCAGTCAGGACAGAAATCCCCCTCTTGTCTAAAGGGAAAACCCTCCTGGACTGGAGGTCTCCCCACTGGGCACTACAATTAACACAATTAAATGCTTTTATACTCTGCATTAAAGAGAAGTGAAACATGAACATTTGTGTCAGAATACCACTTGGAGCCGAATGGATTTGTAGGTTTGAAAAGGAAAGGCAGTATTTAGGGTGATCCTCAGGTGAGGGAGGGAGGGAAGGAGGGATGGAGGCTCTGCCCGCTGGCTAAGCCCGGGCTGCCGGAGCAAACGGTACCGTTTGAGGCTGGAGGAGAGCTGCCAGACGTCGTCGGGATCCATCCCCGCCGGGTCCTTCCTGTGGGCCACCAGGAAAATACTCTTCTCTTTATATGAGGTATAAATGGTCAGGATGCCCATCATCACAAAATACATGCAGAGAAAGTCAAGGAAATTAAGAAGGTGCAAGGTGAAGCTGAAATTAGGCAGAGAAGTCACTTGGATCCCCTCAGACACTGTTGTTTAACCACCGCTCGTGACATTTTAAATCCAAATATGCTTCTTGGATGATGCTTCATTAGCATGAGAAATTAAGTAATAAATTTTAAGTCTAATAATTTATTAGACTGGAAATTTATTAGACTCCCTGAAAATGTCCAAGGCCAGGTCGGACAGGGCTTGGAGCAACCTGGTCTAGTGAAGTGTCCCTGCCTATGGCAGGGGGATGGAACGTGATGAGCTTTAAGGCCCCTTCCCACCCAAACCAGTCTGGGATTCTCTAACATTTGCTGGGAGATAGTGGGAAAAGCTGAGACTGAACAAGCCACAGAAGGAGTTGCTGGGCATTCCTCCTAAGCACAGACCAAGCAATTCCTCCTTCTCATTTTTGGCATGAAGTAATTTCAAGTGCTGCAAGACAAATCACCCATTTGTTCTGAAAACCACCCTAAACAGCCTGGAGCAACAAAATTCCTTAGGATCACAGCATATTGTTTAGGTTGGAAAAGGTCTCCAAGACCAGTGAGTCTGACCATTCCCCCAGTCCACCATTCCTCCAGCCTGTCCAGATCCCTCTGCACAGAGCTGCTGGCAAGAATTTCCTCTTTCCCCTCTCACCATCTGACCTGTGGTATTAGGGAAAAAGCAAATATGTCTGCAACCAGACTATGGATAGAATAAAAAACGGATCTGTCCTCAGATCACCCAAATTTAGGGGCATCACACCCAGACACGCAGGAATTTTCCTATCACATGAAAACTGTCTGATTATCAGCTGATCTCCACACGACAGGAAGTCCAATTCCCACAGGCCTGAAGATATCCACAAGGGTTTTGTTCATGTGGAAAATCAAACCCTTTTGGTATAACCAAGACAAGATCTGTAAAGGATATGAGACAACACAAAAGGCAAGAACAGGTTTGGATTCAGGAAAAGGGTGCAGGTAATCCCAAATCAAAGCCACAATCGCGAAGAGACAAGAGATTGTGCAGATGATGAGGCGGCCGTCGATCAAACGGAAATTTTCCACGTATTTGTACTTCTCCAGGAGGACCTGCGGGAGAAACAGGCAGCTGAGTCTATTGTGTACTTTTCAGGAACACTGTGGGGTTTTGACACACTGTTTCTGGGAAGGGTTTGAAGGAAACAATCCCAGTGGGACAGGTAAACCGAGCAGAAAGTTTATGGGGAATTAATGTCTGTGTCAGACACATCCTGTTAGTGGATCCTGATTAAGCACAAGCACGTGGGAATCACAAGAGATGCCACAGACCCGGCATGGATATGGGCACAAAAAGCCCCCAAAACGTAGAAAAGAAAACCAGAGAGTTTCCCAAGAGGGGCAGCTCAGCAGAGAGAGAATGTACCTTTTTGGCGGAGTCATCCAAGGAATTTTTCACAGCTGACCCATCCCATTTGTCAATTTTTACTGGCTTGTCATCGATCTTCCACTGCAATGGAAACCAAAGGGAGTGAGGGGAATTTCATCCCAGCACACTTTTTCCTGCTATGAGCACCAAGATCGGGGGCAAACCAGAAAGCTGCTGCCTGTTTGGGAAAACCTGGCCAGACACAGAGGGAATTGGGACCCAAAAGTCGCCTGAGCAGCACCATACCCGTTCCCTGGGCAGGTTTCAGCTCATACAACTTGTCACGGGTTTGAACTGGTTTCTGACATCAGGCTTACTCTAATTTTGCTTCCACATTTGCTGCTGCTGCTGCCATCCCCAGAGGTGACAGTTGGGCTGACTTCCTGCCTTTGGATGTATTCCTGCTTTCCAGCCACACTGCTACACACGGACTCTGGGGGGATGGAGAAAAATTTCGAGAACCCCCAACTATCTGTGTGCAAGGGGAGAATTAAAAGGCACAAACAAGAGATTTCAGTCAAAACAAAAGCAAAGGACTCTGTCACTCTTCCATATTCTAATTTCCTGCAGGAATGGGTCCCTCCCCAGTAACAATTCCCACACACAACAGCTCGGCTTTTCCAAGGGGTCCACATTCTACATTATTTTTTGGTGACACATCAGTCCAAGCCCTGAGTATCCTAAGTCATCCCTTATTTCAAACAGTTGAGTGACTAGAGCTGGAATTTTAGCTGTCAGTAAAGGAATCATCAATTTCATTCACATTATTTTCCTGCTCTGGAAGCTCCCAAGCTGGACTGATTAATTACCAGTCCAAAGAGCTCCTCTCCCTCCTTTGGAAAGAACACAACCACTTTAAAATATGATGTAAAACTCGATCTGCTTTCTCTGCAGCCACACAGGGAAAAGCTCAATTATCCCCCAGGCTCGGCATGTGGGAATTACGAGGCACACAGTGAATGTCACTGCGTGTCCACGAGGTTTACGAGGCACAAAAGCAACGGCCAGAAAGATATAAAAATCATGGAGAACTGGGACAGAGCTCTCGTATCAGTGTACGCTACCAAATATTTTAGGTGGCTGCTTTTGGAAGCGTTTTCTTCCAGGGTTTATTAGCACACGTGGTAACTGGAAGCCAAACCCTTTGCCGTAAGAGAATAGGGCAGAATTCTTTCCGCTATTTATTCTTCTTTATGAAAGCATCTACAGCAGTTGGAGGGGGATGCTCAGGGCTGAGGGATGAGGATGCTCAGGGATGAGGATGCTCAGGGATGAGGATGCCCAGGNCCGGGGCCCCGGCCGGGGCGGGGGAGGCTCGGGGCGCGCTCGGGAGCCCCGCGCGCGGTACCTTATCCAGGAGCCCGTTCCGGCCGCTTTTGGCCGCCATCTTCTCGCCGCCTCCGCCCCCGCCCCGCCCGCGACACCTGGGCGCCCCTGATTGGCCGCGCGGGCGGAAGTCCCGCCCCCCGGTGCCGCGCGGCACGCCGGGAAATGCAGTCCGCCCTCCCGCGGTGCCCGTTAGCTGCAGAGGGTGTCCGGATCTTGGAATCACAGGATCTGGCTGGGAGCGACCTTAACACCCCACCAGCCCCACCCCCTGCCACGGGCAGGGCCACCTNGGGGATGCCCAGCAGTGAAGGATGGATGCCCGGGGCTGAGGCAGGGATGCCCGGCGCTCTGAGGGGGATGCCCAGCAGTGAAGGATGGATGCCCGGCGCTCTGAGGGGGATGCCCAGCAGTGAAGGATGGATGCCCGGGGCTGAGGCAGGGATGCCCGGCGCTCTGAGGGGGATGCCCAGCAGTGAAGGGGGGATGCCCAGCAGTGAAGGATGGATGCCCAGGGGCGAAGGCTGGATGCCCGGGGCTGGCGGGGCGCTGCCCGGGGCCCCGGCCGGGGCGGGGGAGGCTCGGGGCGCGCTCGGGAGCCCCGCGCGCGGTACCTTATCCAGGAGCCCGTTCCGGCCGCTTTTGGCCGCCATCTTCTCGCCGCCTCCGCCCCCGCCCCGCCCGCGACACCTGGGCGCCCCTGATTGGCCGCGCGGGCGGAAGTCCCGCCCCCCGGTGCCGCGCGGCACGCCGGGAAATGCAGTCCGCCCTCCCGCGGTGCCCGTTAGCTGCAGAGGGTGTCCGGATCTTGGAATCACAGGATCTGGCTGGGAGCGACCTTAACACCCCACCAGCCCCACCCCCTGCCACGGGCAGGGCCACCTTCCACTAGACCAGGCTGCTCCAAGCCCGAAAGGGCTGTCCAGCCCTGGCACAGCCGCCCAGGGCAGTGCTGAGTCCCCGTCCCTGGAGGGATTTAAAGCTGTGTGGATGTGGCACATGGGGACACGGGTTAGTGGTGACCTTGGCAGTGCTGGGGGGTTCGATGACCTTGGTCCTATAATCTCCAACAGGATGCAGCAGCCCTGTTGTGTGGCTGAGCTGTGGTTTCAATGTGGGCAGGGAGAGGCAGATGCTGCCTGCCCATCCTGTCTGGACACCTGGCATCTGCAGCAGGATGCAGTCAAGCTGTCCTTTCTTCACTTCCAGCTCCGCTGGCACCCCTGTGTGGCCGGGAATGCTGCCAGAGGCTGCTCAAGGACTTGTTCCTGAACCTCTCCCGCTCCCTCTGCTCTCACAAACACTGAGGACAATATGCAGTTTCATCCAGGCCAAGATTGATCTCAGGTTTTGAGACAGCAACTTCCAGCTTGGAAGAACTGAAAGAGCCACAATGCTGCAAGAACTGCACATGAAAACCATGGCTGTTTGCTGCCAGGCTCTGCAGCTCCTGGAAAAGAAGGTGTGTGCTCATCCACCCCCACCCAAAATCTGTCCTGGAACCAGAGGGGTTGGACAAGCGGTGGGGAGCAGTGGAAGATCTTCCCTGCCCACTACTGCCTGCTTCCCTACGTGGAAAAGGTGTCTTTGTACTCACCTTCACCTTTTCTTTTTTTCCCTGCAAAACCCCAAAAGGGTTGTCCAGCCCTGGCACAGCTGCCCAGGGCACTGGTAAGTCCCCATGGGGACATGGTTAGTGGTGGACTTGGCAGTGCTGGGGGAATGGCTGGACTCAATGATCTTCGAGGTTTTTCCAACCAAATGATTCTGTGGTTCTACAATTACTCCATAACCTCCTTCAGCCGGAGGCAAGCCTCACCTGTCTGAGACAAGCAGCGGTAGGATCCTGCTTGTTTCCAAGCACAGCAAGAGACGGGGAGTTTCACTGTCAGAACCTGGTTTTATTCTGTTTGAACCTCGGCCTTTGCCCTGCAGTTCAAGTCCTGGTTGCTGTTAAAACGTACACTGTTATTTGTACACATTTGTTGGCATATTTCTGGTTTGTGACAATTGTTTCACAAGCAGGGTTTACTCTGTTTCAAACAACAGAAGCCACAACATGACAGACGCCTGCATGTCATTCCACTCACACATTTCACACATGCAAGTCAAGGGTCCTTCAGTGCCTTCCCTCGCTTTGTAACACATTCAGGTGAAGCCACGGGGGTTCAGCTGAGACCAGAACGACCGCGAGAGTCTGTAGCCAGCCGGTGCTCTGCTGGCGAGCGGAGAACACGAAAGCACGACGATTTAAAGCGTTATTGGAGGAAAAGTGTAGCGACATCTAGGCTGGATTTGAACAGTTTGACAGCAAATCCCAAGGAAACCAGGCGTACACCTCCATCCGTGCCCAGCCAAAGGTTTTCCCGTTTGCATAGTGAAGGGCTAACTCTAGAGCGGATGCGTCGCGGTGTTTTGCAGCCACGGGGAGGGGACAGGGCTGTGTCAGGCACGTGCGACACGCGGGGATCATCCCAGCCTCCGTGCTGCGCTTCCATCCCCGGCCATCCCGCGGGGCTCCGCCGGGGACGGTGGGTAGTTCTCCTCTCACGTCCCCCGGCGGGTGAGAGGGCCCAGGGTTCTCCTGAAATGCTTCCCCTCACGCGCGGGACAAGCTCTTTGCCAACCTTCCGCTGGACACCCGGCAGACAGGACAGGGCTGTTGGAGGGCCCAGGCGGAGCCCTGCCCTCGGAGCATTGCTAAAGGCTTGTTTTCTAAAATCAGTGAGAGTCTTTAAGGCTTCGATCTCCCCCTCTGCTTTCACTGAGAAAATACAAAGAAGCGCTTGTTCAAGCTACACTTCATGACTACTGTGCACTGCATGTACAATAGCATTGGAAGAGAAATACTGACAATATAGAACAACATCATACAATCACCTGGCATGATCCCTTTTGGCACTTTTCCTTCATTTATCTGATCTCGCTGACTCCAAACATGGACCTTTCTGTACGGCTTTTCCCGGGCAGAGAGCTCCAGGGGGTCAGAGAGCAACTTTCTAGGAGTCGGTGGCATCTTTGGCAGACACAGTCCTTCTGTCACAGAACCAACCCCAGCCCCTCCAGATGAGACAGCTTCACAATTTGGGAGGACACTCCCCTCCCATGCCCGTGCTGTCCCACAGCCAGCAAGGGATGCCTTCATCCTGGAGGGAAGGTGGCTGAGGGTTACAAAGGACTTTCAGAGAAGTGTGAATAAATACTTGGTTTAATCTTGTGCTGCAATCCACCGTTCAGCAGGAGGTATTTTCCTTCTCAGCTGGCATGATTTCTGGCAAAGGTAGCATCATTCCTGACCTTTACAGGGGAGAGGCTGGGAATTCCTGCACTTTTGAGTGTAATTATTTACAATATTTGTTGTTTTGTGCAAGCTTATACAAACTTTGAGAGTGTTAGATCAATAAAACATTCATCCTGGCTTTGCATCGCCACAACCCTTCCACGACACGACTGTGATTCCACATCCAGAGGTCTCCTCGGACGCAGATGCCATGGCCTGTGCGCGATGCCTGGGGACTTGGGATCTCTGTTTTGGGGGCAGCCAGGAGCACAAGGGGTCCCATGCAGCTTTTTCTGACTGGGGACAAACTCCAGCCCAGGCACTGCCTCCTGCACTTCTGCCTAGCTAGGATTTGGAATCAGGAAATTAACGCACAAACCCCTAAATATTTATAACATCTTTTCAAAAGAGGATATTTAAGACACTGACCTGGTGCACCGGGCTCTGAAATCTGGTTTAAGAGGGGAAAGAAAAGATACATTCAGTGTGTTAATCTATTTTTTTGTGGCGTAAGCAGCCCAGGCCCAGCTGAACCCCCACAAACACCACGAGAAAAAAGGAAACTCTTTAGGGAAGTCTGTTTGGGGCTCCAGGGATGAACCGCAGAGAAGAGGGCCTGTAAAAAGAATTTTAAATCTAAATGCACCTGGGAAGCGCATATTTTAGCTCAAAATGTTGGGAAAAACAGCACGGATTCCAAGTTAAAGCTGTGGCTTTCCCTCCTGAGCTTCAAGGGCAGATCCAGGCCATCACTACTTCTCTCCGCGCTGTTCTTCTAGGTCCAGTCAAGGCTGTAATTCCTTAATTTCCTCCTGATTCACAGCTGGAAAGAGGAGCAGGATTCGGTTTGGGTCTAAAGTGCCTGCTTCAAGCAGCACCTGCCGAGGCTGCAGCGCAGGAGAGAGCCCGCAATGCCGGGAAGGCAGAGCAGGCCAGGTCTCACCAGCCCCAGGTACAATTTTAACCATCCAGTAGTTTGTGTGGCAAGGAGATACAGAGATAGAGATATATATTATGGAATCATTGCTATAAGATTTCTCAAAACAAAAGTGTCGATCTGTTGAAATATAGTATTTAAAATATATAAATTTTACCCAATAAAATATAAGATTTCTTTTTTTCCTTTTCTTTTCTTTTCTTTTTTTTTTTTTTAACTCCAGTTCAATTAGGAAAAAAAAAAACTGCCAGGGTCCTTGCAGTGAAAACCAGTTCCTGTTTTCTTTTGGACCGTTTAAGATGGAGGGAGAAAACGTAACAATGTTCAGATAGAGGAAATTGGGCAACGCTGCTGTCTTAGGTCAGATCCGCCTATTTATGTGAAAAATGAATTCCCACCACCCATGGGGATGTTTGCCCCAGTGCTGTGCTCATCCCAAAAACAGCCCTGTTGCCTGGTGGGGTGATGGGTAATACCACAGCCCCCACCCTGGGCAAAGGTCCTGTGGGCTCCGAGGGTCCCAGTGAATACTCTGCAAGGCAGCTGCCACAGATAGAGTTGGAACAGTGCTTTTTGAGCTACGTTAGTGGAAATAATCCATGACATTAATCTGTGGATGAGTGTCAGAAACACTCAGACGGTGGCCTGCCACGTCTGGGCAGAGAACACGTGCTCCACCACGCCCAGGCTCTGAGCCAGCTCTGCTCCAGGCCTGACTTCATGCCTGGAAGTGGAAGTTTTTAGTGCATTGCTCACCTGAGCTTTCTTAGTGGTTTGAAGCTGAAGGCAGGAAGCTGGAGCAGGGGCAGGGCAGCCCTCCAGGACAGCTGGGCTCCTGTCCCACAAGGTGCCTGGAGAGCACAGCAATGCCCCAACTTTTCGGTGCCTCCTCTGGGACATGCAAGGACAGGCCTTAGGTGTGCTGAGAGAGCTCTTCACTGAGCAAGGTACATTGGGAGGACATCCAAACTCCCTGGCTGGCATTTCCCTTTCTTCAGTATTAGAGGGAAGAACAGGAAACCCGCTTGGTTTGGAAAGGACTGGGAGAAAAGCTCCCTGGGTCCCAGGGCTCAGTGTGTGACTCCAGCTGCTGTCCCTGAGCTCTCTGTCCTGTCACTAACATGAAATTACAAGTCCCTGACAGGTTTTTCAGTAAAATCCTTATATCATTCTTTTCACTACATTTGGCTTTCTGCTTCAAGAAAGTGACAAACTATCTTGTCTGCTGGTGCAGACGGTCAGATACATTCATTTGGAAGTATTACTGGGGGGCTCTGTTTACAACTTCCCAGGAGAAATACAGAGCATGGATAACAGCCTGACCCCACAACCAGATGCAACCTGGGGGAGAAAATGGGGCAGGCAGAGAGGAGAACACTCTCAGACAATTTCCATGAGCAAAGCTCAGATTTCCCTTGGCAAGGGATGGTCCTCATAGCCCAAGTTCCCAACCCTCCTAGCTGGGGATCCCAGGTGTTCCTGACTGCGTGTGGAGGCCTTGCAGTGTATTCACGGGGATGACAGACAATTCCTTCAGACCAATGGACCAGAGAGGACTGGAGGATCTGTTTTCTCATTATCTTTTTTTTTAAAAAAATCTGAAAGGACTCTGGTTTCTCCCAGAACTGGACCTAGAAATGTCTTACCACCAAAACGAGAAAACAATTGTGTGGGTGGAAGTAGGGCAAAAAATAGTTTTCCTGTAAGATAATCTGATAAACCTCATCGTCCTCTAGAAAGGCAACATCGTCCAGCAGCGCTACTTGGCACCCAGAGTGCTCTTGGACCGCAGCAGATACCGATCCACACGGACTTTCCGCCTATCCACTGTCCTGTTCTCGCTGTCGAAAATCCGCTGCAGGTGCAGGGCCAACCTCCTGTCCTCCTCCTCTTGCTGGAGCTTCTGCTCCACGTCCCGAACCTCCGGAGGCAGGCCCACCTCCCCTGCCGCGTGCCTCAGTCTTTTGACGGAGCCGTTGTGCTCCAAGTGCTTCGTTTTGCAGCGTCTCTTGCGGCCCCGGCGCAGCAGCGGCGGCTGCTCCCCGATGATGTTCTCCACGGAATTGCACGTGCTGTTCTGCACGTTGATCAGCTCGCTGTTGTTCAGGTATTTCAGCTGCTTTTTCCCCGACGGCTTGACGGGGACTGCGAGCGCGCTGTTGTCAGGCAGGGATGCGCTGACACCCATAAGTCTTCTGCTCAGCATTTTCGGGCCAAGACTAAGGCAAGATTTATCCGTGAATGTATTCACTTTTAGGTCAGGGACTTCAGCCACTCGTGTGTTTAGGGAGGTTACGTTCGATCTCACGTCTGGTTCAGCAGCGCTGTCATCTGTGGTTAAGGCCTGTGAACCTCTGTTCTTCTCACTGCCTCTTCCCAGCTTCATTTCACTGACAGAAGGGAAGAAATCCAGCTCGGGGCGAGGCTCTCCCGTTGTGTCAGGTGGAAGGTGATCATCCTGCACTTGTGGCTGCTCTTTAGTGCAACTGCCGGAGTTGGTGATGTCAGGAACCACGATGTCTTCCCCGGGCTCCGAAGCCAAGGACGTAAGGGTTGCTTTCGAGAGAGTCTTTTTGATCTGGCGCTCCTGAAATATCTGCTCCCATTTTTTCAGTATTCTAGGACTGGCCTCGTAGGTGGTTGGCTTCTGCAGGCTCCGGTTCAGGTTTCTGGGGGTGGATTTGATGATGAGGGGGCTCAGGACTCTGCCGTCGGGAAGCCTCTTTGGGGGAGTGCACGGGGAGCAGACGATGGGCTTGAAGTGGTTGAGCTCCTCCGAGATGCTGTCGTTGCTCTCGGGGCTGATGGACCGCTCGGGCCTGTGCAGGGCCGACAGGGAGGACACGGCGTTGAGCAGCAGGCGCTTCTCAGCCGTCAGGTCCGGGGCTGACAGGCAGCGGTGGTTCTGCGTGGACGACAGGACCCCGAGCAGTGGCGTGGATGCACCGGTGACAGGCAGCACCTGCAAGGCAAGGCAGCACAGCTGGGACAGCTGTTCGTGGGGAGCAAACAGACAAGCGCGAGAGAGAACAGAACGGATGGCTGCTGTGCACTGCTCCCCCTGCTGGGCACAGCACCTTCCATGGCTCATGTGGGACGTGAGCAGGAGACTCTGGAGTCCCGCCTGACCTGGGTGTCAAATTTATTTTAGTCTAAGAGCTGCTCTTGCCACAAGTAACAAGCACTCCGATGGCAAAATCATACCATCGCAGGATGGTTTGGGTGAGGAGGGACTTTAAAGACCTTCTCATTCCACCCTCTGCATGGGCAGGGACACCTTCCACTAGACCAGATTCCTGCAAGCTCTGTCCAACCTGGCCGTGAAATGTGTTTCCTCTTTACCTGGATAAATGAGCCCATTTAGTGCTGGTAGGTTGATGGTTGGACTAGATGACCTTCCAGCCTGGATGATTCTGTGATTAAGAGCAACATTTCTTGTCATTTCTAAGACAGTCCATTAATGCTGCTACACTTGGGCACAATACAGGTACAAATATGTCAGAGAGAAAAGAACACACACAACTGCAAACGGTCTTATTCTTAGCACTGAGATGGAACATTTTTATCCAGCAGCTAGTTTGTACAATGACAGCCTTTCCCTGCTTAGTCCGAAAGAAAGTATTTTCTACTCACTTATTCTGAGGTCAAAGTAAGTTTTTGGAATACTCTGTACTGGAACTGTAATTGGTCACATCTATAAGCCATGCACTTAAAAAAAAAAAAAAGGAAGTCTTGGGAGGGAAGGTAAGTTATGGATCCTAATTTTGGGCTCAGTCCAGCTCCTATCAGCTCAGATGGCAGATTGCACAGGTTTCTGTTCCTCATGGGATCTCTTGAACTGAACCCTCTCCTCCATCAGGGATGAAACTGAGCTCAAGAAGGAGGGGTGTCAGCATGAGAAGGTGGAACATCCTAGCAAGAGCAGCTGGATGGCTACCCCATCCTTAGAAGTGTTCAAGGCCAGGCTGGATGGGGCTGGAAAAGCCTTGTCTAGTCGAAGGTGTCCCTGCCCAGGGCCGGGTGTTGGGTGAGCTTTAAGTTCCCTTCCAACCCAAACCATTCTGTGATCCTATGAAGATCAGGCTTTTGGCTCTTCCTTTAGTAGGAATGTGCCAATGTACCCTGACGTTAGGAAAGCAGTGAGTTTTGCTCTGTTTAAACAGCTTTGGAGGGAAACGGAAAGGAAGAGAGGAATATTTTCCTAAACTTCTGAAAGATTTTTCTTCAATTGGTTGGGGATTCGGCCTCAAAAAGAAAATGAATCACAAAACAAAAGCCGGATGAGAACCCTTTCAACTTCCAATTAGCCTCCAATGGTACACAAAAGCTCTGACACCTGTCTGCTTTTCTGCTTACTAGTTCCTAACCCAGTAGGTTTTATGGGGAGCTGCAAGGAAGTGATTGGCCCCGTGATGATAACACAGTGCCACAAAGGCCATATTTTATATCTCCAGATTACTGGTGCTGTGTAACCTCAGATAAGAACATTTACACACAGGAACCCGTTTCCAGATGCCGCCTGTACCTTTGTTTTGTTGGCTGGGGCTGACCTCTGCCTGCTCTTGGATCTCTCCTGAATGGTGTCATTGCAGCTCCGACTCCTCTCCACCTTGGTGGTTAAATTCCTGAAAAGCAGATGGGTGAGGAGAGTGTTTGTGACCTTAGGAACAACCAGCTCAACAGCCCTGGCAGCAGCTACCTGCGGGAGAGGCCTCAGCCTTGGCAGCACCTGGCTGGCAGAGATACTTCCTATGCCCTCGGGGGAAAAGGATCCAGGAATCTCGGATTTGTGGCAGAGTCCTGGTCTGCGTTCATGGACTCCACGCTGAACACACGGACACGTCTGCCCACAGCTCATAATCAATCGAGGTCAATGCTAATGAGGAAGCTGTGGAAAGCCCTTTCCTTCTCATGTTCCTTCTCATGTGGAAACACACCTTGTTACTCAGCTGCTTCCACTGCACCAAGCAACAGCTTTCCAGGGAAAAAGCTCTTTGGGGCTGATGCTATCCCTTCAGATCTGTGCTGGAGAAGGAACCAGCACTCTTGAGTTCATCCTACAGAATTTTGATTTCTGACTAATGGGTTTAAATCTACAGGCAATGATTTTTCTCCTTTGTGGGATGAATGTTAACTTGTTTAATTCCCAGGTAGGAAGCAATCAGACAAGACACCAGGTTCTACCAATGAGTCTGCTCTAAAAGTCCAGAAAAAACCCACTTATTTTAGATCGGAACAACCATTTGAATCAGAGCATCTCAGGTGTGTTTAAAACAAGTCAAAAGAACACCTTTAAAGGACCTTGAACAAAGTCTCAGCATCTTACCCTGAAAGGAAAGCAAAGGAGTAGGCACTGGTCTTGGAAACAAAAGCTGACCGATGTGTTTGCTTGCCCTGGAATGGTTCCTCATTCTCGGAATCCGACAGACGTTCAGGAAACTGAAGTCAATCAAGGAAGAGTTAGCTGATGTGCACAACAAAAAGAATCGCTTGGAAAATAAAGCTCTTTCTTGCAAAGGTGTTAAAGATGCCAAAAGCCTCCATTTCTGATTAAACTGGGAGGGCATAAGGCATAAATAATACAAAAATAAGCACATAGCTCCTATATATAGCTGTCAGCCATCAAATAAAGTTAATTTATTGATCAAGAAAATATGGGAAAATTCTATAACAAAGGTACTACAGGGTGTTGGTTACTCAGCTCCCATTTCAAACAGAAATTTTAAGAGCATTTCCTGCACAGTCTCCCAGATGAAATGGGAAATGGGCAAAAGTTAGCATGAAGAATGTGTTCAACTCCAGTTGTACAACCTCACTGCAGAAGATTCATGGAAATGCATGCAAGCCTGAAGACCAAGGATATCCCCAAAGCTGAGGGGATGTGCTGTGTTTGGAAGAGTCATGTAGCAGAGGGTAAAAGGGGAGGCAGAACATCTCTGCAAGAACATCTGCAGTCATAACAAACCTTAGAAGACAGTTCTCATTAACATGGATCTTCATTATCTGCCGGCTCATAGCCTTCATAAACTATAAAAACTCAACCAAGGAATCCTGGAAAGCCAAATAATGAAAATTCTGGATGTATGGACAGGAAGGAGAAGCATGAGCTTACTTACACACTCTTGACTCCCTTTCAGCAATGCAGACTCATCTTTTTTCTGCTGTTCCTCCATTTTTCTTTTCCCTACATCCATGTCATCTAGAATGAACTTGTGCACCAGATCCTCTGATGTCTTTTCTTCTTGTAGTTTCTCTTCTCTCAGCTGGAATAATGACAGAAGACGTAGAGTAGTTATAATTCAAAGTCCTACACCTACAGACTGGCAAGACCAAAAGTCTGGTCAGATAATTTAATTTTGTGCCTTCATTTCTCTACTTCAGGGTAGAGGCACTGTCCCCCTCTCATAATAATGTGAAGATTGGTTTGCTTCTACACCATATTTGTGCTTTTTACACAAATATAATGGACTTTATCTTGTTTGCATAACAAGGGCACCCATGAGGCCCAGGGCTGGACAAAGCCTTCTCTGCCACTGCATCTTCTAAAATAGAGAGACAAAAGCTTTTCTCTGCTTGTAGAAGATCATACTACATATAAAAATGTGCAAACTAGTTTCGTGCAATGTGTGGTATTTCAATTTTAGCTTTCCAACGGCCTGACACACAGCACACACAATTTCCAGACACATAAGCAGCATTACCTAAAATAAAAGGTGAGATACAGCAATTTCCATGTTGAAAGTTACATGAGAGATGAAATCCCATTGTTTCACCAACATGTTGGGATGGAGAAGATCCAGGGAGGCCACCTTACCCCTGACAGCTGACTCCAGGCTCAAAGCTTGAATTCAGTTTCAAACATGGATGAGAAATGCAAGGGAATGCCAGGATCTGGGACACAAGGTACATGGACTCTGATGGGCTGCCTGTCCTGCTGCACTATTTTGCTCCTCACCTAAGGAATCAAACTCCCCTTTTCTGCCAGGACTACTTTTTTTTTTTTTTTCAGACTTGCTATCAAAACCAACAACTTCCCTTTTCTCCTCCTTTCCACCACATTTACCTGATGAACAGGCTCAGCAAAACATACTTCAGATAAGACCATCTTATTGTCCCTGCCCAGGATAAAACCATCCAGCTCCCTTCTCCCTCTATCACCCAGCCATGTTCCCAGCTTGTGTCTTGCCCCCTCCTCAACTGAGACACAGCCCAGGAATAGTCTGCATATATCTGTATATAGAACAGATCCTCCCTCCTTCCTCCATCCACCCTCTGTGCAGAAGTTATCCAGACCTCTGATTGACACATCTTCATCCTGCTCACCAACCACAGCACCAGGAATTCAAATCCTTGTGTTTTTCCTCATATTTGGGCATAGGCATCTCAGGTGCTTAAGAAGCTGCTGTGTTACATGGCTCCCCAACTCATAAAGGCAGTGGGGGATGTTGCAACAACTCCTCATTCTTCCAAAAATATTTAGTGTTCTTCTCCCCTGATGGGGGAGGGGGAAAGCCCAAAAGCATGAACACATGGATGACAAAAAAACCAGAGCTCACAAGGCATTACATGAAAAGCACACTGTGATTTTCAAACTGGGAAGACCTGAATCCAAACCCCCAGAGATGAGGAAGAGGGAAACAAGGAGGAAAAAAGGAGGAAAACAAGGTAGAAACCAGGAAAAACTCCACTCTTCGGCTGATTGTGGGTGTTCTGCAAATATTTTCAAAGACCGGTTTGACTCCTTGCTTAGAGTTGTTTTAAGATGTATCTTTAAATTCCTCATCTATTAATAATCTCAAGCAATAACTACAACAGTGTCTGACTAACATAGATTGTGGCCACATGATGCAGACATGATGAATAGTCTGCTCTAAGTCAACAGTGTTTCTGCCTTTTCTGAAGCATCTGAAAAACAAATTCACATCAAGATTTAGCATAAAGATTTTTTTTTTTTTGGCTGGCTGAAATACTACCCAACACTCATGTCCCTCCTGTATTTCTCATGTGGAAGGAAGTTACATGGAAATATTCACTTTTCTGGCTAAATTATAAAATTACACTCAATTCCCTGATCTGAAGACACAAGAATACGAAACAACACACAGGAATATTTAAGGATTTCAAGGTAAACCCATGGTACAATTAGAGTGAGGTGACAACCCGAGCTTTGCTGACAGTGAAGTCAAAAAGGCAACAACAGGATCCCAATCCTAATTAACAGGATACAAAAAAGAATTTAGGTCCGGAATTTCATCTAATTGTAAAAACCGGACTAATTGAACAAAATAATAATTTGAAGTAACCTTAATGTAAAATGTCTCCCGGAGAATTTCCTTCCAGACGTGGCAATGCTGTGCTGGGACAGGAGGACAAGAAACTGAAACGATGTAGTGTGAAACATGCACCCTGGGAGAAGGACCTCATGTTATCTGAGTAGCATCTCTGAAACACTGGATGCAGGATCAACAGCTGCTATTAACAGCAGAGTTATCAGAAAATACATTTTAGCCTTTTCGGACACTGCAACTGCAGGGAGAAAAAAACCACTGTACAAGCAATCGGTAATTTTTCACTCAAGAAATGCCCATTTCAGGACCATCATTCCTGACACTAACATTTATTTCCGAAAGTTTGGCAAACTCACGTTTGGTATCTTCTCTTCCCTCCACAAACTGTCCAGGTTTGCTCCCTCCTGGAGCCTGCTGCGTCTGCCCTGGCTCTGGGAAGCTGCATGTCAGCACATGCCTCAGGTAGGAGTTTCCCTCCCACTGTGTGTGATTACAAGCAACAGACTTGCTTGTGATAGAAAGACAGCTGGACAGGATGAGTTGGGGTTTTAGTACACAGAAATTACAGCCTCCCCTGGAAAAACGTTAAATGCAAGAGCACCAAGGGCACAAAAGAGGAAAAAACAATCTTGCTATCCTGCACAGACCGCAAATATTCAGCTCATTCTGAAAGCCAGTTGAGAAAATTAAACTGTGAGATTATCCATGTCAAATAAAATTTCTTCAGTACATCATTACGGAACCACTTTGTTTTCAACTGCAAAAGGCTGCAAAGCAGGTCAGGAGTACAGACTGATAAAACAACCCACATCTGGGAAATGTAAAACCGTTTGGAGGAAAGCCTGGGTTATCCCCATTCCACGGGCAGGGAAGCTGGGATGAAACCCCGTGTCTTCAGATGAGGATGGAAACCCAATCACACACATGCTCAGATTCCCAAACCTGAGCTCCTGTCTCCTCCTGCCTAATTCAGAAGCTCTGAGACACCAAGAAACTCTTGATAAGCAGCAACAGTCACAGTTTTGCTTCCCTACAACTTCCTGACAGGAGGGCAGAGCCAGATGGGAGTCAGTCTCTCATCCCAGGTAACAAGTGACAGGACAAGAGGAAACAGGCTCAAGTTGCACCAGGGGAAGTTTAGGTTGGATATCAGGTAAAATTTCTTCTCTGAAAGGGTGGCCAGTGGAGCCCCCACTCCTGGAGGGATTTAAAAGCCATGTGGATGTGGCACTGGGGGACATGGGACAGCGGTGGCCTTGGCAGTGCTGGGGAAATGGTTGGACTCCATCTCAGAGGGTTTTTCCCATCTAAATGATTCTGTGATTCTATTCTGATTCTACGAATAAGGAAACAGTGTAGCTGCATCATCAGATGTCATTTTACCAGCAAAATTTCACTGCCATTTCCTCTTAGATGACGATTCACAGAATCTCCTCCCACACAGCTCTTTCAGCTGAGCTTCACAAAAAGCCAGCTTAAGCTGGCAGAGGGAAGAAGCCCATCTCCCATCTGGCAGGGAGCAAAAGGGGAAGGCAGCAGGCTGAACAAGAACAGAACAAAACCAGGCCAAGAATGCCAGGGACATGGTAAAATATTTCCTTCTGACTGGTGGGGAAGGGAGAAGTGTTGGCACTGGATTGCACATGGTATCAGTTTGCTAAAGTCAAGCTGTAGGTGTAAAAACCTCTTCAGCTGCAGCCTAACAATGCTTCAAATGTGATTCCTTAAACTTGATAGAGAATTCTTGCTGAAAATGCTTCAAGTCCCACGACTTTGCACACCAAGTGTCCTTGCCTTCCTGGCGAGGCACCTGAATTGCAAAAGAGTTTGCAATTCCTATGATCAGTTAATGAAACAGGCAGCCGAAGTTATCTTAGTAACCTGCAGTGACACTGCCCGTAAGTGTCACTGCTAATTCCACACAAAGAGAAGCAGCAGGGAAGACCCTTCCATGCTTTTTGACTGTCTCCTCACACATACACATTTCCAAGACTAGTTATCTACCTGAACTATCACCTAAGCAGTATTTTTCTACTCAGAAAACGCTGGTTTTCTAACTCAATCAGCTTCCCTGCCCTTTTCATACTTGTTGAGATCTACAAGTGAAAACCTCTCAGGTTCCTTTTCCCCAGCAGGTAAAATAATCAGCAAGGGGTTGGACCCATCTCAAGGGAAAACAAGATACTAAAGATCAAAAATCTAGAAAATATTTTCATGGACTTTAATTCCAATCCAGATGAAAAGCCTTTAGTCGCTTATCTTTTTTTTTTTCCCTGGTCTTTAAATTACTTTTTTTCTTGCCTAAAAATAAATAGAAAGCTCTAGTTTGGAATAGTTTGTTTCTGAGGAGAAGGATGTTATTGCAGGAGATGCCTTATGCTGCAAAAGCCTTTATGGAATTATATCCAAAATCAAAAAGTCACTCCAAAGAAGGTACATTTCTATGTTCTGGAAGGCAGACTAAGACAGCAAAGTTTGACTTCTACATGCTCAATTACAGCCATTTCCTGAACTGGCTGAACAGTATAAAGAGAATAAATGACCTTTGTTATAGAACAGGAAAAAAAGAGCCCTTCAGGTTTCCCTACAGGTAGGATGGCATTCCTGCAGGAAATCCAAGTTATGTTGGAAGAAAAAACTCAATTGCCCAGAATACTGACCTTCTTTAGCTGGCTTTCATATTCTTCTCGGAGTTCTCCGGGTTTGCTTAATTTAATGGGTGCTCTGAATATAAAGTCTGGAAAGAGAAGGGGAAAAAAAGGAAATACTTTTTAGTGCAGGATAACTGGTGCTGGCCATTATTCCCCAAAAAGGGTGAGATCTCCACGGGCTGCACCAGAGGCTCTGCAGCACTTCTTTCAACCCCAGATGTTTATATTCCAGCACTGCTATCACAGCTCTGTTTAACATACAGAAACATCGGGAGGAGGATGACCAAGTAATCCCACTTTGCACTTCCCGAGCTTCCTTTGAGATTCTCGAGAGAGTCCTTGACAAGCAGTTAAGCAATCAGGGAGCACTGGGAGGATGTAAACACAGGGGTGAAGTAACAGCCCGGAGATGTCACAGGGAATCTGAGTCCCAGGAATAAACCCAGGCCTTAAGCACAGGGAATTCGAGTGCCAGCAATAAACCTGGGATTTAGGTGCTGCTGCAGCCACACACCCCAGGCCCACAGCGAATTTACACCCCTGCCCTTCTGCCATCGACACCAAGGCATCGAGAACACTCCCTATTTTCTGGAGAATCCCTCCTCCACGTCCTTTTCCAGCCGTTTGCAGTGCTGTCCCACCGATCCGGAGCAAGCACAGCCTTTTTTCCGCTTGCTCTGCACTCCCCAGATCAGTGTTTTGAAGCTGGGCGGGCAGGATGCTGTCTGGCAGAAATTCCCTGTCCTGCTCCCACTTCCCCCCTCTCCCCTCGGGAATTCAGAAACCAAAAGCACACTGGCACGGGGTTATAGTTTAACCTTCATCCCTGAAGCCTGTTATTCCCAAAGGACTCCCTTGCTTGTATCAGCCTCAAAGCTCCCTCCCACTTCTGTGCAGTGCAAGTCTGGGCAAGTCACACTTCAGTCGGAGCTTGGAGGGAAAAGGTCCCCCCTGAGCCTCCTTTTCTCCGGGCTGAACCCCCCCAGCTCTGTCAGCCACTCCTCATAGGACTTTCCTTATTTAGAAAGCATTTTTATTTGGCTCAAAATGAAAGGTTCACGCCAGGGTGGGCGAATCGAACACCCAATGACCAGCTGCCGACTGTTCTGCTGGGCATCCTCTGGCTCATGGCCACATTTCCCTCCTCCATGGGGACGGTCACAGCCCCAGCGCCCAAACATGCCATTTACAGACTGATGAAATCCCCACTCCACCTGCGCTGCTTTCGCCTGGTTTCCCCTCTGAAAGTTCTTAGAGAGCCCTGTAACTTCAGTCCCTCCTGCTGGTGAGGGTGAGTGTGAACTCCGTAGCCTCTGGAGCTCTGAAGAGGGAATGCTGCCAGCACCAGAGCTGGACAAATCACAAAGCATTTCTTTAATATTCACTTCAGAGGGAGAAAGATAATCTCATGTAAGCAAACATTAAGCATATAGATTGCAAGGCCTTTTTTTTTCATTTAAAAAGCTGCTATTCCCTCTTACTCACACGCCTGCGCAAGCCAGGCTTGTTTTTAAAGGAAAACATCCTAAATGTCCCTACATATGTGATAAAAATCCCAAGCGATGTTGATGCTGGGGAGGCCAGGCTGGATTCCTCGCTCCCGCTTCTGCGCCTGCAACCGGCCAGGCTGGAAACCTTCCACCGGCTTCCCAAAATGTTTTTTCAATTGTGTCCTTGAGCAGTTCCAGCCCTTTGTGAACTTTATCAAGCTGAATTTCCACCGAGAGCAGTCCCAAGAGCAGCAGCAATCTGTAACTCGCCTGAAGCGAACTTCAATTACTTCTCAATGTTTAAGGCTTGTCTCCAGAGCTAAAAAGGTGGAGTTTTTCCCTCTGGGGTACGAGCTAACCTGAGGGAAACATGTACCATGAAAGATGAGCCACGTCAACTCTCTCACTGCTCACTTGGGTTCAAGCTGGAAGAAATTTTAACTAGTGGAATAACATTTATGTGTCAAGTTGTGGTGGTTTAGCTAAAGGGGTCCAACACCTGATGGATGCAACTTTATCAATAGTATCTTTCTGTACCAAATTGTATATTTTGCAGATGGTTTAAAAAGAGATAAGACCCCAAATTTCCAACTGTTCCAACGATTTGTGTAAAAGAGATGAAAACAAATATGTATGCGCAGCTATCTGCATTTCACAGAAATCCAGAATGGGTCAGGCTGGAAAGGACCACTGTAGGTCACCTGGTGCCGCCTCCCTGCTCCAGCAGGGCCATCCCAGAGCACAGGGCACAGCATTGTGTCCATGTGGCTCTGGAATATCCCAGTGAGGAGACTCCACAGCCTCTCTGGTCTCTGTTCCAGCTCAGGCACTGCCCAGGGAAGTTGTGCCTCGTGTGCAGGGGAAGCTCCCTGGGCTGAGTCCCTGCCATTCCTCTGGTGCCATTGCTGAGCAGAGCCTGGCCCTGCTCTGCCCTCCCTGCACACAGGGACAGCCAGGGACAGCCAGGGCTGAGGGCTCCTCTCAGCTGGGCTCCTCTGGAGGCTGAGCAGCCCCAGCTCCCTCAGCCTCTCCTGGGCACCGAGATGCTCCAGGCCCTTCCTCACCTCCTCAGCCGCTGCTGGATCTGCTGCAGGAGCTCCCTGTGCTGCTGTGCTGAGGATCCAGAGCTGCACACAGCAGCATCTCCTGATGTGCCTCCCAGGGCTGAGCAGAGGGGCAGGATCCCTTCCATTGACAGAGGAGAACCATGCTGCACCCAAGGATGTTTCTGTCGGCACAGAACCACTCCAAGTGGAACCAGACCAGTCCTCACATTGGGATACAGCCAGGTAGGAAGACCAGGTGTCCAGAGCATCACACCTGCCCATGCCAATTCTGGATGTTCAGGTGCAGGACAAGGCTGCTCAGCTGCTTTGATGTGTGCCACAGTCCAGGACAACCACAAAGCAGGCAAAATCATGGAAGAAAAGGCTTTTTACTTGATTTTGCAGCAAATCTCCTGCTTGCTCTTCCTCTCAAGTGATCTGTGGGTGAACAGCACTGGTTTCTAAATGAAGCTGACTCTGAAGGGCTGCTGGGAGGGCTGCCACCGGGATGCTCCTTCCAAGCCCGGTGAGAGCACCAAAACAATTGCAGTGGCAGGATCAAACCTGGCATCCTGCTTTTTTATGCTGGCAGACAAGAGTTGCATCCTATTGTGCTCAGTCTTGGAAAAAACAACTGATTTCTGCACTGTTTGAGAGGACAAAAGATTTTCTAATTATTTAACACTGGTTTTCTTTATAAGAGGCATCTGACTTGCAGCCTCAATCCCCCTGAAAGACTCCATCCTTTCTGTGCCAGCTTGGAAGCATCTTACACACCATCTCCGTGGAGCCACACTCCTGACCAGCACATTTTATATTTACTGGCAAAAGATTCAGAAACCTCCATCTGGCGAATTCAGCAACATGGGCTGAACAGAAGTAAAGCTGAACCGGATTCAGAACCCTTCGGTTCCCTGTCTGTCGTTCAGAGGCTCCTGGGTTTTGCCCAACCTATGCCATCCGGCAGGTCTCAGCTCTGCCACAGGCAGCAGTGAATCCCCCTTGCCCCCAGCTTCCACGGAAACTTTCAGCAGACTTTGCAGCTTCCTTGAGGCTTTCACTACTTTTCCTTTTAACTCCCGGCAGTTAACACTTGCAGCTGCTCAAGATGAAATCTTAAATGTTTTCAAAACAAAACAAGAAGTTGGGAATTTTCTGACCCTAGCACAGGTATAACCACTATTCAACTGGAAAATTGTTTTCCAAGAGTTAATGATCGACTGCCATGCCTCTCACACTGACCACTGGGGGTAGCTCTGGGTGCGGTCCTAATCACTTTTTTCACAAATGGCTTGAATGGCAGATTAAAAATACCTTAAGTATTGTGGAGGGCTGGAGAGAGGACAATGAGGAAAGGGATGGGGGTGCAAGCAGTCTGACAGCCTCACGGCATCCCAAGGAGGCACCCTATCCTATCTTCCTAGAAAATCTTAAATTTAACCCATCCCAACAGCAACATTACACTGTGACAAGGAGGAAAAAGGAGATGGTGTCAGCTTTAATCAGTTTGATGTGGGGAGCAAATCACTCCTTTTCCCGAGGCAGGGAAAGGCTTCTGCAGGATTGCCATTTCCAAACTCATAGCACTGTGGTCTCGAGACAAAAAAAACAACTAGTGACAGGGTACAGAACACCAGAAATGACAGGAAATTAAGGAATCACCAGGAAATGCTCAAGAACTAGACTGGTCTGGTCCAGTGGGGAAAGAGGAAAACCACTGCCAAAAAAAGACTGGGAGGAAGGAGGGGGAAGTCAAGTTACAAGTCTGGCAAAAACACCCCACCCCTCTCACACGAGCATCAGTTATTGACTGCTGTGCATCGCAACTGGGCAGAGGAGAAACAAAAGAAATCTGATTCTCTGAAATGTGAATGCACTTATTTTCTCACAAATCAGGCTGAGCACCTCGCTGCAAACATGTTCTGTTCCTTCTCCTCGGCCAACTGAATCCTCAAACACACACCCGCAGTCTCCAAGCCTCCCATCTGCTGCTCCTCTCTGCCGTCCAAGACTTTCACCAAGCAACTGTTTTAATATAAGAAACCTCCCTTAGCAAAGCTCTGCAGCCAGCACTGCATCTTTAGCTCAAAGTCTGGCCTCACACCAGCATCTAGAGTGCCTTCCCAGGTGCTCTGTGGAACTTGGAGATGTCCAGAGAGAGGATGTGGGACCCGTGGGCCACCTGCATCCTTCTGGAGCAGCAGCTGGGGCCAGGCTGGAGGCAGGAGGGCAGCTCCAAGGGCATCAGATGCCCAGGAGCTGTCAGGCAAACCCAGCCCACGCCAAGATACAACACAGGCGGTGAGTGTGTGCCTCCGCTGATTTCTATCCAGTTTTGTTTGGCAAGTGTCATGACAAGGACTTTGACTTTATACCCATTTGGACAGCACCTAGTGCAGAATCCTCAGCTTCGGTCAAGGTCCGAGAGCTCCTTAAGCCCGCTGTCATGGAAGAATAGGACAGGGGGCTTTGAGCAGGGCTTGAGTCTCCCTGCCAGCTTCAGCCATGCTGGCATCCTCCAATACGGCTCACTAACGTCAGGAGAAACCACATCTAGTGCTCTGTCTCTGCATATAGTAGGTCCCTGTCTGTCATGGATCATCTGCCTTTGATTCCCACAGTGTGAGCCCAACTTGCATCACAAGTGGGAGTTTGGGCAGGCAGAAAATGACAGCCAACACAATGACTATGTGTCTTACTGCCAAACAGAGTCATGGAATCATAGAATGGTTTGGGTTGGAAGGGACTATACAGACCATCTCATTCCACCCCTTGCCATGAGCCTTCCTCTATCCCAGGTTGCTCCAAGCCCTGTCCAGCCTGGCCTTGGACACTGCCAGGGATCCAGGGGCACCACAGCTTCTCTGGGCAACCTGTGCCAGGGCCTCACTACCCTCACAGCCACGAATTTCACCCCAACATCCCATCTAAACCTGCACTCTGGCAGTGGGTAGCCATTCCACTTTGTCCCACACACATCTCAGAAGAAGCAGAGAATTTAAACTCACGCTTCTTCAACTAAGACACTGCCCAAGCATTCCTACAGCATGGCTGGACGCTCTCATCCAAGCTTGCCTGGACCATGCCGAGTCCATTTAAGCATGACTGACACCACTGCCTTGGAATACAGATTGACTCGGGGAGTTCCCGCTGTCCCTCCTCCGGAGGAACCACTCCCAGCCCTCTGGCGCGGCTCCCTCCGGACAGCCCGTCTGCTCATTGATTCAGCAAATCCTTCTGCGTGAAGGCTTCCTAAATCTCTTCCAGGTTAGCGGGGTTAGTTCAAACCACCAATTTAAGCTGTTTAAGCTCATCCTGCCAATTCTTCCCGCAGCCAATTAGAGGGTGCTGACACAAGCATGAACCGGGAGACCAGAAACATGCTCGGAAAGGAACGGGTTGAGCTAAAAGGATGTTTATCTGTAGCTTAAATCCTTGTCTGCTCTGCAGGGTTCCCCCCAGCACTACTCCGTCGGTGAAGTGGGCACTGCTGCAACACTTCTCCAACCAACAGATCCCGGTGCATCCCGAGTTCTCATAGCCGGCAAGGTGGGCATCTCCAGCAGCTCCCATCAGTAAAGAGCAATGCCGCCGACTCAGACGAGGATTTATTTTGAAGGAAACGCAGGGAGCGGTTTTCTAGGAGTTGAGGAAGGAGTCTAGCTTTGGAGGCAGGGAGGAAACGTGCGACAAGCAGCCATGAACTCAGGGACGATGGACTTTTTTTATGTCAACAAGGGACTAGAACTTCCCACGGTGCAAAACCCTTCCCGTCTGGATGCAGCACAAACCCGCCCGACTCCTGGCAGCGCTGTCGGAACCGTTCACTTTTGGGGCAAGCCTATCGCAAAAACATCCGAGGAAGTGGGGAAACATCCCTCCCAGCCGGGCATCCCCCCCAGGGGATGATGCTATCGCCATGCCGCAGAGCAGGGTGGGCTCAGCGCCACTGGCCCCGCAGGACTCGGGGGAGCAGAGCCCCGAAAACTCATCGCACCTCCCGCGCTGGCCACGCCCCCGCGCTGGCCACGCCCCCTCGGCTGAGCCCCGCGCGCTCACC
>VZRM01005056.1:812728-868762 GCA_013397955.1 Grantiella picta | reverse complement strand
TCTCCGGGCATCGCTCCGTCCTCCGACACCGCGATCGAGAGCTCGGCACCGCCGGGCACCAGCGAAGCCGTCGGCACAGACTCCGAGACATCGCCGCGACGTCGGGCAGCGCAGCCCGGGCACCGGGACCGAAGCCCCAGGGCGCCGAGCACCGGGCTGCCATGCTTCCCGGGTCGGGTCCCCTCGCCTTCCTCCTCCGGTGCCTCCTGCTCCTCTTCGCCTCCGAGAGCCGAGCCCGGGCTCGTAAGTGTCCCCCGCTCCTGTCACGGCTGCGCCGCTCCCCTCGGTGCCTCCGTTTCCCCGCCGCCGCGGCCCCCGGGAATTGGCGGGGGTGCTTTGCGGTCGTGGCTGGGGGCACGGGGAGGCTCCTGGCCGCGGCAGGTGTTGGATCTTCGCGGCTGAGGTGCCCCAGGCCATGCGACCAGCCAGGCATCCCATCCTGCGCCGGCGGGGACGCGGCTGTGTCCCCTTCTACCTGCTGCTGTCCCCGACTGCCCTGCGGGGCTGGACAGCACCGAGCACGGCACTGCGCCATGCTGAAGGCGCTGGGGGGCTCCGGGGGCTGCCAGGGGTGCCAGGAAGCTCTGGGACCCCCTTCCATGGGCTAGAAATGTCCCAGCGCAGGAGGTTACCTTACCGATCTTCCTCTGCGCAGATCCCACCCTGCACGGGCGCATCTCCCCTCCGAGGGTGGAAAGGGACAGGGGCAGTGCCTCCCCCACCCCAAACAAAGCTGGGGGCTTTCCTCCCTGTCCATCCCTTGTCCATCTCCGTGTTCATCCCTCAGTCTCTCCCACTTTTACTCCCAGCGGGCTGACTGGGGCAGAGGGGGTTTGGAACAGGGAAGAGAGATTTGGCACTTCCCACAAAAAGGCTTGAAGGACTTGGCCAGAGCTGTTCAGGAGCTTGGAGGGTGCTGGAGGTACTAGTTGCGGCCAGGAGGTGAGTTTGGCTTGGGCAAAGCACTGGGACCCCAGTGGGTGCTGAGCGTCTCTGCAACTCCGCAGAGCCGCCGGATCTCTGAGCAAACTGCAGCGGGACCTATTGTGTCCCCGCATTTATTCTTCCCTTTAATCTCCTGGAATCCCAGCGGAGTCTGCCGGTGGCTGCGTCAGGGTGATTTACAACTCGACCGCTGCCAGCAGTGCATTAGGCACTCGAATAATCATCCTCCTGGAGTGTGGACCCAAAACATGAGCACTGGATTGCTCATCCCGACGGAGGGCTGTGCCGGGGGGAAAAGGCAGGCGGATGGATGGGGCTGTGCAAAGCCCTGGAGAGCAAAATCTGAGTGAATTCTGCTACTTTTCCTTCCCTGGGCTCATCCAAAGCCACCAAACCCAGCCCACAGCATCTGTTTCTTGAACAAGGGGTGTGGGTCTGACTCCCTGCCTCTACCCGGGCTGCCGTGGTACCCAGATTAGGAACACAACAAGGACATCTCTAGATGGTGAAACAGGTGTTAGGTGAGGTGTTTGCTCTGCAAAGGTGGTAACAGAGCCCCTAAATTGGGCATAAACTATGATGAATGGGGGCAGTAAGGGTTTGTCTGATTTGGGAGGGTGTTGGGGCCCATTTGAAGTACTTACAATGCTGATAAAGAGCTGGTGGCTCTGGGATAGAAGTAGGATTGGAGCAGGGAGGTCTGGGATCACCCCCGAGCTCTGCAGCACTTCAGGGCACATCTCACCGTGTGGAGGGCTTGGCCAGCACTTGCTCCACAGTTGAGGGCAGGGTGGTTTTGGTGACAGGGTCACCATCAAATTGTGGGCTTCTCTCCACCATCCACATCTGCAGCCTCACACTTTTCTCAGGGCTGAGTGCTCAGGGAGAGTGAAGAGAGGAATAAATTAGTTATGAGCAGGCTCATCAGCCAAGGGACCTACAGTGTCGTGGCTAAAAATAGGTGAGAAGCAGAAATGCTTGGGCTTGAAGGCAAGTCAGAAAAGAAGAATTTGCCCACAGAAACAGGCTATTTTAGGGGATTTGCACTCCCAGCTGAAAAAAATATCAGAGGCACAGGTTACTGGGACGAATGTGCAGCATTCTGAGTAATTCAGGGGCAATGGTTGAATGCAATGATGTTTTGGCTGGAGGCATTTAAACACCAGCATCACTAGAGAGCATGGGGCAGTGGTTTTCCCCAGGAGCTTGGAGGTCGCTCTTTCATTTTTTTCTAACATAGTTGCTGTAGGAAAGGGGGTTCCTGGGACCCCTCTGTCCTACAAGTTTGGATCCAGCAAGGATGAAGGGACTGGGTGCTCCAAGATGGGAAGGACCACGATGAAAAACAGGTGCTACCACATCCATGTTAAGGGAGAGGCGAGGGCTGCACATCCCGCTCGAGGTAATGGAGCATTCCCTTGGGAAGGAGTGGGGGGAAGCAGGACCCTGTCTGCTGCTCACAGATGCTCTGAGTGTGGGAGCTTGCCTGGCTTCTCCACCCTGGGGAACTCAGAGATGCTTCATGAGGCTGCATTTTGAGAGCTACAGAGTTTTCCAGGCTCCCAAAGTCCCAAGAAGATATTCCCAGCCCAGAAGTGAGCCAGGCGAGTGTAAGAATCGGTCTGGATGTGAGTGGAGTCTTTAAGATGCTGCATGTCAAGGGCCCCGTGTGTTTTAACCAGTCCCTTCGAAGTCAGCTAAGTTGCATTTTAAGCCCTTCATAAATACAGGGCTGTCACAGGAGCGCCTGGACTCTGTGTACCAGACAGTGCTCTTTACACTTTATTTATGGCTGCTCTTAAAACTTACAAACTGGTTTGCATGAGCTCCCTCCCGCATGCCCAGCTGGCAGGTGTGTGACCTCCAGAGGAGCTGCTGGGGCTGGCAGCCCAGCTCAGACCTGCCCTGCTCCAGGGAGAGCTCCAGGGCTGCCATCTGGGGATGCAGGACCACCCTTCTCCCCTCAGCCTTGGGATGAAATGGGAGAAGAGGAGTGAGGGGAGAGGAGCAAGACCCCACAACCTCTTGTTGAGCCATCGAATCGCTCCAAACACTCCCAGAGACAGAATCACAGAATGTCACATGGCTTGGGTTGGAAAGGACATTAAAGATTTCAGATAGGTATTGTGGGAAGCTGTCCAGCTACCAGGAAATTGAAACCTAACAAGAGGCTGTCACAGAAGCTCTGAGCAGCATCTTCACAAGGTGGTTTAGAGACACCAATCCATGGGGACAAACAATGGTGTGGAGAAACCCATCCTGGGCTGCATCTCTCCCTCCATGAGAAGAGGATGTCTCCTTAGGATGTATCTCAGCAGCTTCAGACATCAGCCACCCATGAGATGCAACCCCACATCTTCTTGACCTGCCCTAGATCCAGTGAGAAGTAAATACACACAACTTTCCTGAGTGTGCTGCTGCCAAAGGTGCAGTAAATAAGGTGACTGATCAGCACAGGAGAAATTCACTGCCACAAGTGGCTTTTCAGTCCGAGTGAATTGGGATGGTATCCAAAGTTTGAGCTCTGAAAATGAAATTATTAGCCTGGCATGGGAAAAAATGGTCCAGAGACTCCAGCTTTTAAGCCTCTTCCTTCCATCCATCCATCCATCCATCTATCCATCCATCCATCCATCCATCCATCCATCCATCCATCCATCCATCCATCCATCCATCCCCAGCTTGCTTTTGCCCAAACATGCCAGCGAACATGCCAAAAGCACGGCGTAGCACTACTGAGATGCTGACAACCATCTCCTGCTGCCCAGCGCTGCCAGTCAGCTTTAATTTTACCAGCAGGCCCTTTGCAGACATGAATCAGGCTGCTTTCGAGGGCTGGACCCAAACCAGGGCTCCACTTGTGATTAAATGCCTGAAGGAAGCAGCCAACTGGCATGGGAGCCTGCAGGCTGAGCGGGGCCGTGTCACACCGAGGCAACTCGATTTCTTCACCCTCGGCATAATTCATGAGGATGCTGCAAGCAGGGAAAGATGAAGTAATTTTTTCACCCTTCTTGAAAACTGTGATTTTTTAAATTTTTTTTTTTTTTAAGTTTTGTAGGTTTTCTCTCTCCTCTGGGTTTCCGCATTTTCCAGCCACATGCTCACCAGCTTTGTGTGGTTTGCTGTAAGCTTGTGACTTGCATGGCCAGGAACGGGGAGTTGCTGACCTGTCAAGAGCTGTGGGGACAATGTAAAGCCCTGATTAGGGAAAAGGAAGGAAAATGCCTCAGTCTGTCTCTCTGGTGACATCCATGCCAAAGCTACTGCAAGCCTCCACCTCTGCAGATGCCCCACAGTGGCCTCACACCAACGTGCCTGGGCCAGGCAGTCTGCACAGCTGGTGGTCACTGCTTGTGAAGGTACAGCTTGGAGAATCAAGTGCTTAAAGCCATCAGAGAGAGGCTCAAGTCTACTGGCAGGGCTTGAGTTAGAAGAGACCCATAAAGATCTTTGTAGACCCACAGGGCTGCCTGTTCTGCTGGCCAGAGGGTCTGGCCATGGTAGACAATCACCTGGCTTCATGAGGATGGTCATGAGCTGGAGGAGGAACTGCAGCCCACTCTAGCAGAAATTTGGGTGCTGGCAGGGTCAGCACCTGCTGGCTCACCTGAGTTCATGAGGCATGGGAGGTGGGCACCATGCCTTGGAAAACAGCCCTCCCCCTCTCCTGCATCCCCAGGCTGCTGCAAGGTTTTAAAAGACCTATAAATGCTTCAGGGACTGTAAATATCTCCACTGCCTTCGAGCAACGCAATCACCCAAACTACCTCAAACTCCCTCGATGACATAACCTTTTAAATCGCCTTCAGTTTTCAGTGGGGCTGTGAGCATGTAAACAGCAAAAATTACACACAGACAGGTGTGTGCTCAGACAGAACTTGGGTCCTGGGGTGACTTTCTGCTGGGTCAGGGCTTCAGGACACATCATGGGAGAGTGGGAGCAGCACCAGGGCTGTCACAGGGTCTGGGTTCCTGCAGGTCCAGCCAGGTTTGGAGCTCAGCCCTGCAGAACCAGGTGATGCTTGTGGATGTGAACATTAAGGGTGACTAAATTGAGTATTTGGCCAAAGTCCTGAGGGGTTTGGTGGTGATCCTGGCCAAGCCTTGTCCCACAGGCTCTTGTTGCAGGCTGGCCTTGTCCTGCTAGGGTATTGGTTTGTAACTATGGACTTGGGGATGAAGGAGGTTGATAAGGAGCTGCTAAAATATGCGGAAGGCAGAGATGTCCAAAGAGGATCTCCTTCACTGCTCGTGCTGGGCACCATCTCATCCCTGTGCCATGGTGAGGTTAAACCCATGCCTAGATCATTTCTGGGACACGATAACAGGATCAAGAAGGAAGAAAAGACCCATGTGTTTATGGTTTTGGGGATGAAAAGTGGATGAGGTAGATTTGCTATCCCCCTGAACAGCTCCAAAAATGAAAAAGCAGTCACTCAGTCAGACCAGTGCTGCATAAAGCCAGGTAAAGACAAAGGGCTGAGACAGGTGGAATGGTACAAGCAGTCCAGTCCATTCTTGTCCATGCATCCTTGAGAGAATGAGCTGAAGCTCTTAGCGGGAGCACAAGGTTTTTTGCCAGAATGTTCTTCTACACATAATTGTTTTTTCCCCCCTTTCTTCTTTTAGGATTTTTNTTCTTCTTTTTTTTTTTTTTTTTTTTTTTTTTTTTGGGTCACAGTGAAAATGTCTCCTAAAGTCAGGGTCTCCCATCTCTGTCACCATTCCCACCCATTCTGGTCTCACTGGGGGAAATTCCATCCTGTAGCATCATCCTGAAATCACCTGACTGCCCCTTTTCTCACGTAGCTTCTCCTGTTGACTTTCAGGGCCAGACACATTCTGTGACTTCAACGGCAAGAGGTACAGCCCGGGGGAGAGCTGGCACCCCTACCTGGAGCCACAGGGGCTGATGTACTGCATCCGCTGCAGCTGCTCTGAGGCACGTCCAGGCATCCCCAGGGTCCCTGGGGGATTTAGATTAAATGATGCCAAGAAATTGTTCCCTGGGAGGGTGGGCAGGCCCTGGCACAGGCTGCCCAGAGAAGTTGTGGCTGCACCATCCCTGGATGTGTTTGAGGCCAGGTTGGAGCAACCTGGTCTAGTGGAAGGTGTCCCCACCCATGGCAGGGTGTGGAACAAGATCTTTAGGTATTCCTTCATCCTTAAATCATTCTGTGATTCCCTGATTCTGCTTCTGCAGCGCTGGTGGGCTGTGGGTGGAGGTGGCTCAGGGCTGCTAGCAGATGTCAAGTGGTCTTTGCTGATGAGACACCATGAGCTGGCTGGGTTGGAGACATCCTCGGGGAGTTACACCAGCACCATTTGTTGTGATAATGTTGTGGTGAGGACATCTTCCTCCTCCTGCAGGGCTGAACTGTGACCTGAATGCTCTCTGGCGACTAAACACACTTCTGTCTCTCCCCAGAACACCAACATCAGGTGCTACCGGATCCAGTGCCCAGCTGTGCCATGTGCCAGCCCTGTCACAGACCCCCAGCAGTGCTGCCCGCGCTGTCCTGGTAGGTGGACACTCCTCAGGGATGGGGTGACAAAGTGGCCATGGTCCTACAGGGCAGCAGCTCCATCACTGCTGCTTGTGGCAATGCAGTGATGCTGGGTCTGGCCCTGGTCACACAGCTCAGGTGGTTTTTCCCTCCAAAAATGTCATTTTGATGGAAAAGGACTCTCTGCCAGACCACTTTCTCCCCCTCATCCCGAGAGCTTTGTAGGGACAAAATGTCAGTTCACACTTCAGGGGCAAAACGGGAGCTGGCACTTTATTCTGGTCGTTTGCCAGCAAAATACCTTGGATTAAAAAAAAAAATTTGAAGCTTTTTAGCAACTTCATTCTCTGCCCTGGAGACGATCTCAAGTTTTAGCCCCAGAACCTTTTCTACCTTACCACTACTGATTGCCTCATTTTACCTCCATATGCTCATTCTCTCTGCTACAGATTACTAAGATTTTACCACCATAATTTTCACTATTTTCCCATTTTCCCACTTCTCATTACCTCATTTTTACCTCAAAATCTTTGTTCTCTCCTCCACAGATGAACTCAGATATTTTTGACCAAAATATTCTTTCCGGGCGCTGTGGATTACCTTAGATTTTTCCTCCAAAATGTACACTTTACCTCAAGTTTTGACCCACAAGTTTTCTTTAACTCTCCCCTACCGATTACCTCAATATACTCATTTGCCTCTGATCCCTCTCCTTTCCCATCCTCTTTTCCAGAGCCGCATTCCCCGTCTGGCCTGCGTGCTCCCGTCAAGTCGTGCCACTACAACGGGACGACGTACCAGCAGGGCGAGATGTTCAGCAGCAGCGAGCTCTTCCCTGGCCGCCAGCCCAACCAGTGTGTGCAGTGCAGCTGCTCTGTAAGCCACTGGAGCTGGGGGGCTCGGGAGCTGGGAGGTGTGCAGAGTGCCAGGAGCCAAGGGTCGGGAGATAAACATGATAAAATTCCGCTCCTCCTTGAGATGGAGTGAGGAAGGGGCATTGAAAGTGCTGACATCAGCCTTGGACATGGCAGGGAGCTGCTTGTTCCCACTGCTGCCTCTGCCATGGAAAAGGAGATGAGGCTTTCACCCCCATGGCTCACAGCCCTTGGAGGGACCAGGCTCTGTTGCTCTGGGCTTTGCTGGCAGCAAACAGTGGGACCTAGTTTGTCCAGGAAATAAAAAAGGGACAAAAGAGCCCAAACCACCTCCCTCTGTAGTGCCGAGCACACACAGACAGGAATTGCACCAGGTGATGCTGGACAGGGCATATGTGAGATCAATGTCTGGGATAGTGGAATAGCTGCTTCAAGCTTGTGGGGCTTGCACACCTCGGAGCTGGGTGGCATGAGGAACAACTGACACATAGAAATTCCCCAGATTTGGAGGCTGATTCCTCTCCCAGGGACCCCAGCTGGATGGTGCCCTTGGATCCGACTGCGTGTGCTCATCTGCCACTGTCCCCAGGAGCCCAGGGAGCTCCATGTCCCTCTCAACTCTGTTTATTTGTCAGGGGAATGCCTTGGATACGAAGGGGAAAAGAAAGGGCTGGCTGTGGAGCCCTCAATGGGGGGATCTCCCCGGGCTGTGTCTGATGTTCTCAGCTGCTGGAACAGCTGCGTGAACAGCTGGTCTAACCCTCTTTGAAAACTGCCCCAAGACCAGAGGCTCTGGGATAAATCCTGCTTTTTATGGCCCTGGCTCTTTCTGCCTGGGGCAGGTTGTTGCAGTGAGCTGCTGGTCAGGAGGAGAAGGAAGGAAGAGGCAGGTCTGGCCTCCCCGAGATGGAGAGCAGGATTTGGTTTGCAGCGACCTGTGCCAGATCCTGTCCCTCACCAAACCTCCTCCATCCTCTTCATGCTCCTTGCACAGCGCTTTGGCTTCCTGGTGGGAGAAGAAGCAGCTGTGGTTTGATTTTCTAAGGATATCCTCAGTTGACCTCTTGGTGTTGGTTGACTGGGAGCTTGTGGGTACCCCAGAGAAAATTGCCGCATGGAGAAGAGGACCTTGCTGTCGAGGTCTGGCTGCTGAGCATCCTTTTTTACCCTTCAGCAACGTAGCAAAAACTCATTCCTGCAATGAACCAGTGCAAATTCATTGACTGAGGTGGGACTGAGGTCAAGGGACCATCAAGCTCATCCATTGCCACCTGGCCATGGACACCTTCCACTATCCCAGATTGCTCCAAGCCCTGTCCAGCCTGGCCTTGAACACTGCCAGGGATCCAGGGGCAGCCATAGCTTCTCTGGGCACCCTGTGCCAGGGCCTCCCCACCCTCACAAGGAAGAATTTCTTCCCAGTGATTTATGGTAAATCTGCAGTTTGAAGTGCTGGCAGCCCAACGTGGGGGACATGCAGCTCTTTATAACACTGACAATGGCTTTTTCCTCCTGCCCTCCCAGGAAGGCCAGATTTACTGTGGCTTGGTGACCTGCCCCGAGCTGCTGTGCTCCTCTCCCTTATCCGTGCCAGAGTCCTGCTGCCAGGTCTGCAAAGGTAATGAGGCTGGGACTGAGGGCTGGGACACTCCCGCTGGTTGCCACCTGACAGCAGGAGCCATTTAAATCCTTTAGCAGAATTTTGGAAGCCTGGGCTGTAAATCAGGCTGCTTGTTACCTGTTGGTTGCACCAGGCAGCGAAAACTGAGGGCTCGGGTTTTTTCTTGGATAATATGAATTGCATGTGCAAAGCTCCTGTCTCTCCAGACTCCCAGGGAAGCCAGCATCTGGAGGAGAGCTGTTTGCAGCAAATCTCCATTCAGCCCTGCAGCATCTCTCAGGACAATGTTTTTCCCTTGCAGATGGCTCCTATGAGAAGTCCACAGAAGAGGAACCGCTGCAGTTAAACAGAGGTGTTGTACGTGACATTTGCATTTTCAAACTCTGATTCTTGCTTGTAGCACAGCCCTCTGAGAAGCTCACAGAATGCCCTTGCACATTGTCCTCTGCAAAGAAACCACCCCCAGCAGCTGTAGGAGGACACTCAGATCCTTGCACAGCACAGGGACACCTGCTTTGCAGGTGAATTGTGCCAGGGAATTGAATCCAGCTGAGGGACGTCAGCCTAGGTGAGACCTCAGGCCACCAGGGAAAGGCTCTTCTACTCCCTCTGAAGCATCTTAGGGACATGGTTCAGTGGTGGACCAGGCAGTGTCAGGCAAAGGGTTGGACTCAATGACCTTAGAGAACGTTTACAATATAAATGATTCCGATTCTCTGATTCTATGACATCTCTGGAAGAGCAAAAGACCTGCAGGAACTGGAAATCTGGGACACTTGTCCCCGTTGTTGGCCAGTGTCAGCCAGGTTAAACAGCTGAGGGACATCGTCAGAGCACACCCAGAGGTGGCCAGCAGCCGGGTCTGACCCTTGTCCCTAGAGTCAGATGCCCAAATCTCTCATGGGAGGGTTTCTCCTTCAGGAGAAGGTGTCTCCTCTCCCCTTGGGCTTGAAGGTGTCCTGCCTCCCCCAGGAGGGCAGTGTTGGAGCTGGCCACCACTCTGCCTTCCCCAGGCTGTTTGTATCAGCAGCCCCAGCAAGGAAAAAGTGACTCCTTGGCTGCCGAGGGTTCCTTCATGGCGACATTTCAGAGCTGGGCAGCCATGCCAGCTCTGCGGGATTAGGTCACTGAGCTCCTGGCTCTGCCCTTTTCCATACTGCTCCACCACCTATAAAACCTCCAAAATAGACACAAGGGGACCCTTTGTGCTGCGTGTCTTGTCCCAGCACTCTGCTCTTGGAAGCCTGGGATGTTCCTGAGATGTTCCTGGGATTTCAGTCCTGCTGGCTGGCAGCCCCATGCCAGCTGTCCTGGTGCCTCCGAGGTGGGAGAGCAGGATGTGGCCCATTCTCACCTTTCTGATCCTGTTTGGGTCACACAGGTGCCAGTCCTCATTTTCCCATCTGGGAAAGAGCAGCCCATTTCTCTGTGTGTGTTAGGGAACAGGAGAGGGAATAGCCTCAGGCTGGGCCAGGTGAGGCTTGGATTGGATGTCACAGAAAATTTCTTTCCCCAAAGCGCTATCCAGCCCTGGCACAGCTGCCCAGGGCAGTGCTGAGTCCCTATCCCTGGAGGGATTTAAAGCTGCATGGATGTGGCACTTGGGGACATGGGGCACTGGTGACCATGGCAATGCTGAGGGAATGACTGGGCTCCATGATCTCAGAGGAGTTTTCCAGCCTAAAGATTTCTGTGATTTGATAGCTTGTGGATCATTGCTTATCCCTGTGGTCTCTGCCCCTCCCACTCCTGATGAAAGGTCTGCAGGACACTCCATGGCTTTTTCTGGCACGCTTTGGAGTGAGAACATCTTAACTGCCTGGGTCTGAACCCACTCTTTTCTCTGGCTGCTCACAGAGACACTCACAGGACCAGTGCTTGGGAGAGGTGATGGGGAGGAACCCACCTGGAGCCACTGTGTCCACTGTTCTCAGCTCTTCCCTGGAGTTAATTCCCAGAAACTTCAAACCCAAGGGAGCAGGTGGCACCACCGTGAAGATTGTCTTGAAAGAGAAGCACAAGAAAGGTAAGGGGCAGAGAGGCCAGGTGGTCTATATGTGGCTTGACGTGGTTTCTCCAAAATTTGGAATTCTTCAGGGCATCTCATTCAGCAGCAGGTTTCCACCAGCAAGTCCTGCTTCCCACTCTTCCACAGCCAGCCTCACCCAGGTATCTCAGTCGTTGTGCCCACAAACTCCTGACTGCAGGAATCTACCGCTCTCCAAAGTGGGGTGGAAGAAGAATGGTCTCTGTAATGTTTTGGAGATCTGAGACTTAGGAAGGACGGAGCTCAGCTGGAAGACTGCACATGGACCTTCCAGGACAGCTCCAGGACAGTTACAAGGATATTCCTCCTTGTAGCTCTGTGCAAGTGCTGGGGCTGTCCCGGGGCTGTCCCAGGTGTTCCTCCTGGAGGAGAGAGTAGGGAAGTGAGATGAGGAGGCAAGGCCCTTGATCCAAAGCAGGGAATAACAGGTCCTTTCACCTCTTGGTGGCTCTTCCACCACCATGCCTCCAGAAGGGCTCTTTCCAGTCCTTGGTGATGAAGCCCGGGAGGAAATTTTGGGACCTCCAGAAATTTCCATGGAGGAGTCAGCAGGTGGCACTCTTCACTGTGCTTCATTCCTGCGACAGCCTCGGAGGGACCCTGGGCTTCCAGAGGTTGGGAGGCAGGTGAGGTCCTGCCCACCCTCATCCCTGTTCGCACCAGGGTGGTCAAACCCAGCAGATCCATCTCCTGCTCCCTCTGTCCCATGGCACCTTTGGGGGTGGTGGCTGTGACATCCCGGTGCCCACTGCTGCCGGATCCTCTGCTGGGGCACCTCGTTCCTCACAGCAGGACCATCCATGGCTGAGGTGCTGAAATGCAGTGACTCTGCCGAGCCTTGGGTTTACTAAGAGGATTTATTTCCAACAGCAGCTCTTGTCTCTCTCTCCTCCAGCTTGTGTTTACAACGGGAAGACCTATTCCCATGGGGAAGTGTGGCACCCTGTCTTCCGGCTCTATGGCCTCCTGCCCTGCATCCTCTGCACATGCAGGGACGGCGTCCAGGACTGCCAGAAGATCACGTGCCCCAAGGACTATCCGTGTGAATATCCAGAAAAAGTAGATGGGAAATGCTGTAAAGTATGTCCAGGTAGGTGGGATCCCACCTGCTCCTCTAGCTGCCTTCCAGTTCCTTCCTTCAGCTTGGTTTCAAGCCTCAGGCTGACAGACGTGTAGGGATTCACACCAGGCAAGTTCAGCAGGGCAAGCACTGATGGAAGCGTTGGCTTGTCATGGAGGGCAGCAGGACTTTCCCAAGGTAAGGAAGATGCAGTGACCCCCAAAAGGTTCCCTCTGTTGGGAGGATGAAGTCTGGAGGAAGATGCTCGAGGCAGGATGGTGGAGAAGACCTCTTTTCCTTTCCCATTTAGTGTGTTTTGAGGGTCTCTCAGCTGCTGCTTGGTCTTTGGCAAGCTGTTTGCCTTAAACCACAGACCTGGCAAAGATGTGGCAGGGCGTGACGTCTCCTCCCGTTCCCACTGGAGAATATTTTGTGGGTTAGACCTCTCTGTACTGACATTTATCAGGAGATGTTCAGCTGATGGACCACCCACTGCTCCCCTAGGGAGACAAAAGGTGTGTTTGAGCCTGGCTGCAGGTGCAGCAGGTTCTGCAGGATCTCCTCTGATCAGCATCTTCAAGGGGTTTTTGTGGAGGGGTCTCGCCCAGGAGAACAAGCAAAGGGCACTGCCATGTTTTGGAATGACTGCAAAGTCATTTGAGTGGAGATTTGCAAGGCTTTCCAGGCCCTGAGCAAGGAGATTCTCGGATGGCCTCCCTGGGGGAGCGAAGGGCAGAAGCTCAGCTTGTTTTAATAAGGTTTTTGATATGTTTATGGGCAGGATTTATGATGTGGTGCCTGGTGGGAATGGGATGTGATGACTGAGCAGAGCCCTTTCAGTCTTGCATTCCCACTATAGTGGGTCTCTCTGGTTTAAAGCCGACAACTTTCCCTGCTTGGATCTCTTGTCTGCCGTTCAGACTTCATTTTATTTCCAATTAAACACCCTGCTGCAGCCAGAATGATTTTGTTCTTGCTTTCCAGTTCTCACAGATAGCAATCACACACACACACATTGCCCAGCCAAGTTACATCCTTGCCCTTCACTGCATGGAGGCTTTGCCCAGCTTCTATTTCCAGGCGTTTTCTGTGACTGTCCTCATCTTCCTCCTTTGTACCCCTTAACTGAGATGGGAACACTAGATGATTTTGCTAAAAACTAAAACATCTAAAACACTAGATGATCCTGGGAATTGCATTGTTTGGATGGGGAAACACTGCAGCTGCTGTGGGCAGAGCCGGTGGCCACAACCTCTGTGTCACTGCTCTTCCTCCCCAATGCTGTGGGCAATTGAGTGGCTCTGGTGTGAAGCTCCCAGGTTGTTAAATGCCTGTTGAATTCCTGGGGTTGTTTTCCTCCTGCGAAGGTGAGGCTTTAATCAAAGACTTCATGATGTTAACGGGCTTTTCCAGCTTTAACAACTCCACGCTTCTGTGAATGCCCTGGAGCAGGGGACATTTCAGGCTGTGGGACAGAGGTTTCCCTGGTCCCCGACCTCAAAGGGATGGATGAGGCTGCTGGGCTGTGCTCAGCCCCCTCTGCCTCACGCTGAGCCTGCAGCACTGAGCACCTTTCCTCTGCTTGCTGAAAAGCTTTGCTTCCCTTTAAATTGGCACTTCCAGCCCTTCTCAGAGAAGAGCTCAGGACCACCCCAGAAAGCCTAGGGGAGAGCAGAATCAGGCCTAAAATAACTGTCGTACTAAAATAAACCCCAGGCATCTATTTATAGGCAAACTTTCTTTCGAGTAGCATAAAAAGCTTCAGCATCCAAACTGACTGGGAGAACAAGGCTAAATTCAGCAGAGCTGGGCTCCTCTGTGTTCCAAGGACCACGACCAAAGGCAATAAATCTCCTTCCAAAACCACGGGGGATTCTTAATTACTCCAGATACATTAAAAAAAAAAAGAGAGGGAAAAATTAGCAGCTCTCCTTTACCAAGAATGCTGAAAAAGTCACGTAGGGCCCAGTGGGGATGTCCTTGTGGTGGCACCCCGAGTGGGTAGGGTGCTGGGGCTGGTGCTGAGCCCACCTGGGGCTGAGCCGGGCACTGTGCCCAGGCTCTTCTGCTGTGGGCTCATCCCTTTGCTCCCCCGATGTTCCTGCTCCAGTGGGAGCGAGGTGGGAAGTGGGGAATACAGCCTGTGCTTGGTGGTGATGGTGGCATCAAGGTCACCGTGGAGAGTGCGGGAGATCCAGATGGACAAAATCCCCCTTCCCCATCCCTGCTGGTGCAGAGGCTGACAGGGTCGGGGGAATGGAAAACATGGGAATGAGGAGGTGCACAGGTCCTGTATTAACCTCTCCTTTGCTGCTGGTCCTGCTGCTGGGGATTGGATCATGGGACAGGCGTGACTGTGCCACGTGGCACCAAAGCCCCATCGTGCCTTTTCCATGACCTGGGTGCTGAGATTATCCTTCCTGCCCCTGTTTAATGACCTCTGTCCTTGTTTTTGCTCAGAAACCAGAGTCAAACCCACGGATGAAGTCGTCACTCCCCGGTGTGTCAAGAGCCCCAGCCGTGTCCTGGTGTACATGTTTGTGCCGCCACGCTCGGAGGCCTCCAAGGAGATCCTCAGGACCATGGCCATCGAGAAGGAGCTGGCAGAAGAGGTGGAAATCTACAACTGGAAGCTGATTAAAGGTAAGCGCCATTATGAACGCAGCCAGCAGAGCAAGAGGTGTGTGTGGAAACCTGATGCTTTCCAAGCTTTGTTCGATTTTTCTGGCTTTTCTAGAGGTGCTCCACCCCTCGCGTGGTGAATCAAAACGCGCTGACAGCAGGCTGGCTTCTCTGACTCCCCCATTTCACACACTTTTCCTGCATTCCATGCAGACCAGGGGCTGGAAACCACTTCTGGCCCCACCGTGCCTCACCACGAGCTGCAGCACCATCTGGAGGCACAGCACACGGGCAAGGAAGACAAGGGACTTGCGGCTGCTTCTCCAAACCTCTCTGCTCTCATGCCAAATGCACTCGGAAAACAAACAAAAAAAATTGTTCTGGTCACTCTGTGGTTTTGCTTTTGCTCTTTTTTTACACCCCAGTCCACCTACAGCTTGAAAAACTGCTGCAAAGGCAGCGAGGGGGATGAATTGTCCCCAGCCCACTTTTGGGACGGGTGGATTTGGATGCTCCTGTTGGTGTGTCTTCCAGGGGTCAAAGCAAGGCAAATCTGCTGTCAAATGGCACCAATCTCTTGCTCTCTCCCCACACCTTCAGCTTTGCTCTTGTGGCCCAGAGGAGTCCAGGGACACCTGGTCCAGTGGATTTTTGTGCGGTGTTTCTCTCAGGCCTGGGGAAGCATCCCAGTGCCCCAGTCCTGGACATGCTCTATCCAAACCAACTTGAGCGCTCGAGGTTGGTTGTACCTTTCCTGTGGGTGCAGTGACCCTCAGCCTGGGTCTGCTGGACACGTAGCCAAGTGTTCTGGTCTCCTGGTACATCCATGTTTCACATCACTCTCTGGGGAGGCCTCAGCCACCTGCTGACACTGGGCACACACGGACAGCAGCCCGAGGAATTAACTCCAGAGACAGAGCCCTGGTTGCCACCATGTTTCCATCATGGCCCTGCCACCCTCTGTGCCCCACGGTGCCCCCCTGGCCCTGCTCCCCGCCTCGGTGGGGCTCCTCACAATGGCACCTTGTGGCTGAGGACAGCTCCGAGCCCACGCTGTCTGGGCCCCGCCGCTTCCTCCCCGAGCTCCTTGGCACGGCGCAGCACCCAAACCTCCTCAGCACCTTCCCAGGCCAAAAGCTGCACGTCTGCATGGAGCTCCCAAGCCCTGCCAGCCAGGGACAGGGGAGGCCCTTGTCCCTGAGGCCAACACAGCTCTTTTGCTTGGCAGAGCGAAGTGTTATTATTGGGAAAGAGCATGAGCTCACTCACATATGGATTCCACCTCTCCATGGTCCATCACTCCAAAGACAGAGCAGCGTGTATGGACTGAAGAGGCTGCAAGTCACACCTGGAGCTCGTCCGTCTGCCTTTGTATGGACTCACGATACCTACGTGGGCTCATCTGTTTCTGGGCTGGGATGGTTTCCTCCACAAAGCAGGAGTTGGGAGGAGAAACCAACACTGGCTGCCAGCCAAAAGTTTTACCCTGCTGGCTGGTGGCACACGACCAGCCTCCAGAAGAGTTGCAGTGTGGGCAACCCCCGTCTTTTTAGGAGTCTGGACATCACCAGGAGTTTTGAAAAGTGACTTTCTGATGTTTTTGACAAGTGGCCATCCCAGGGGCCGAAGGTCTCAGCCAGCTCTTGGACAGCTCTTGGGGGAGCATTATCTGGGTTCGTTGGTTAAAAGATGTTTATCTCTTGTAGCTCTTGTTTAAAATATCCTCTTGGTTACTAATGTGCTGGAAAGTGCTTCACCAGCCCCGAGGACTGTAAGCACACCCTCCTGCTCCTTGCTAAGTATAGACCAGAAGGATTTATTGAACACTTGTGCCTTTCTTGCGTCAATAACTGTTTTATTATCTCCATCCAGTATTTTCTTTTGTTACTGGTAGGACCACTTTACCCAAGCCACTGAAAGGACTAATTAATAGTCCCCAAATATCCATCTGTTTTTCTCTATGCCTTTGACTTCCTGTACTGATTTTCCACAGTTGATAACATCTCATTTATATGGATTGTGAGGCGTTTCACCCTCATTACATACTCCTTTTATGTGTAATTGCTGCTGGCAATCACAGAAAGCCTTTTAACCAAATAAGGGGGACCACATTGCCTCTCACATCTGCTGGCAGCAAGAGGCTGGATGCTCCCGGAGCCTGAGTGAGAGGTGGGGAAGGATATTCCAGGCATACCTGCCTGCTTTGTCATGCCTTGCAGGCGAACGGGAATACCGTAACCCCTAATCCCACAGGAAGGTCATTTCCATTGCTAAATGCAGGTTCTGGTTTGCCTGGGTCAAATGTCTGAGTCAGGCACCTCCACTAAGGGGACAATGCTGGCAGGGGCAGAAATATCAACCTCTGCTGAGCTCACTTGTGTTTTTTCCTGTCCTGGAGGAGTTTCAGTGCTGGTGATGAAGAGATAGAGAACTTTGGTCCCCAGCTGCTTCCAGGAAAGGAAATCATGTGAGCACGGAGGGGTCTCTGCAGTCAGGGAACAGAGGTAGTCCAGAGCAAGCAGAGGGCACAAGGATCACAGCATCCCCTTGCTCTCACCTTTGTTTCTTTTATGGTTTTAGGGGACACTGAAACTCCTCTATGGCAAGATGCTTTCTTGGAGCAACAAAATCCTATTGCTTTCACCTGCTTCGTGGTGAAACATCCTGATTTAACCACAGTGGCTGTTTCCATAGAACCATAGAATCTTGGAAAGGTTTGGGTTGGAAGTGACTGTAAAGCTCACCCCATTCCACACCCCTGATGGGGACAAGAGACCTCCCACTTGACCAGGTTGCTTCAACCTGGCCTTGGACACTTCCAGGGATCCAGGGGCAGCCACAACTTCTCTGGGCACCCTGTGCCAGGGCCTCCCCACCCTCACAGGGAAGAATTTTCTCCTAATATCTAATCTGATGCTCAAATGAGATGTATGCTGGCCTTGGCCAGCCCTGGATTCATTTCCAGCTCCCACCAGGCTTTGGCAGCAGGTCCTGCACCAAACCAGGACCCCAGGCAGACAGTGTCAGGAGGGGACAGAGAGTCCAAACCCTTGTGAGCCTTGAACTGGGAATTGCAGAATCTGATACCCTGTGTACCCCTCTGCAGGAATATTCCATCTGATCCAGACCAAGAAGATCAGCAAACAAGAATTCAAGCAGGAAGCACAGAACTTCAGGCTGATCACTAGGACAAATGAAGGTAGGGAGAGAAAAATCCCATTTCCTCACTCCTCCAGCACTCCCTGCCCCAAAAAACCTCCTGATTTCCTGCTCTGCTCTGGCCATTCCAAAAAGGCTGAGTAAATCCCAGCACAGCATGGGGAGCTGAACCATAGGGAAAATGCTTGTGCAAGGATAGCTGGGTTGTGGCTGACCTGTCTTCACACCCATATGCAACTCTCCTGCTTAACAGCCACATTTTCACTTTATGGTATTAGAAAGGGCAGCCAGCTTTCTAAAAGTGGATGCACTCTTGAGAAATCCAAAGGTTTTGTCTCTCCAGAGCCTGTAAAACTGTTTGATTTTTATATCTAATCCATCTGGTGTTACTGGGGGCGTGGGGGGAGAAAAAAATTATGCAAGGGATTAGCAAAAAAATAAACTGTTGAAATATTTCACAGAATCATTCTGTATGCTCTGGGATGTGCGTAAACACTACAAAGAGCAGGAATGCCGGCGCACATGCCGGGAGTGCCTGCGTGGAGCAAAGCTGCCACGCTGTTTCCTGCTGGCTGCCTCCTCACTGGGCTGGGCTGGAGTTTGAGGGGATAGGTTGGGATCAGAGCTGTGCCCACGCTGTCCCGCACCCCTGGGTTATGGGGTCAGTCAGGAACGGTGTCGCTGCCTGGTGCATGCCAGCACTCCCAGTGCCCCTTGTTTTCATCCCCAATCCGTTTGAGACAGCATCTTTTGTCCAAACCCTGGGGGATTTTCCAGTCCCTGCTCCCAGGCTGGGCTTCACACCCTGGTGGAGTCTCTGGCATATGCCTCCTTCTTCTTGCCTCAGTTTCCCCTGACAAATAACCCTGTTGTGAAACCATCCCATTGCTGTGGGTGCAAGTTCTAGGAAATCTCTGACCGGTGATTTCTTCACAGCAGGAGATTAATACAGATAGGAAATATTCCTTCCGCCCCCAGGGTGATGACACTGGGGCTGCAGAATCCAAGAGTGCTACACATGGGGGAACTGTGCTTTCCTGCTCCAAGGCTGTCGCTAATGTGTGTCTGTCTTTGCTCATCCAGGTCACTGGAACATCTTCCGAGCCCAGACGTCAGAGCTGAGGATGACAGAAAGCCCAGAGAAGGAAACAAAGAACTTGTAAAGCAAAGAACTTTCCTGTAACTATTGATTATCTACACACAGACACACATACACATATATATGAACCCCAGAGCTGCCTTATTAAATAGACTGGCACTGCAATACAGGTTACACTAGTGGAAATTCCAGGAGCTCCAGAGACCGATCCCAATCCATCCTCATCAAAGCCGCGGCCACGTTGGTGCCTCTCTCTAGGGAGAGGGAGAGCGCAGGAGGTTGGCTGTCATCTCCTGCTATCCCAAAGGTGTCGGAGGAGCAGAGGGAGGAGGGAGAGATGGCGGAGGGGCGAGACCTGGTGCGACACGAGGAGGTGGGATCCATCCCGGACACCCCGGCATTCCTGAGGAGTCAGGAGTGAGCAGCAAAGCAGGACATGACCGTGCTTCTTACCAGCTGCTGGTGCAAAGGTGACCTGCAAAGAAAGAAAAATCATCCCTCTTTCTTTCCTCGGAGCCCCTGGAATCTGCAAAGGGGTTTCTTTGGCTGAATGCCCTTCAAAGGGTGTTTCTTGAAAAATCCCCTCTCTTCCAGCTGGGACGATTCTTTTCCCTTCTTTGCAGGTCGCTTGAAAATGTAGGTTTTGGGAGGACCCACCTGCTGGCAGGGTGTGAGACCCTGAGCACTGCACTAAGGTTGCTACTAAGCATTTATCGTGCCATATATTTATATCTATCCTATATAATATCTACTGGGCTGTACTCACAGGAGGGGCATCTCCCAAAGGGTGAACAGGATCATTTCTGCAGCAAGGGGAGGAGGGCGTGCAGCAGCATCACCTTCCCCCTGTATGGAAATAGCTTTGGGGGATTTTCAGGTTGTTTTGGTACATGTATTTATCCTTGGATTCTTGTTTGATTCTGTTTTGATAAATCTATTTATTTGGAGATCCAACTCTGTCTGACAAATCTGATTAAAATATCTTCTTGATTCAGCTTCCTGTTCTGGTTCTCCTTTCCCTGTAGGGTCTGTGTAAAGGCTCGGAGGGCCCTGGGAGGGTCTGGCAATAGGAGATCACCCCTTCCCATTTGCTTGTGGTCTGCTTATGGCTTTGGGCTGGAAACAGAGCTCGGGACTCGGGCCCTGAGCTGGCACTGCTCACCAGGGCCACACAGCGGGGCCGAGCTGGCTAAGTTTACCCAGGAAAACATCCCAGCGGTGCTTTGGGCGTTAGGGATGCTCCCCATGGCGTGAGGTGAAGGGAGAGGGGCAGAACCACCTCCTTGCCCCACGGCTGCCTGCGTGGCTGTAGCTGCATGCGGGCAGGGAGGATGCTGCCAGTCCTGGGGCAGAGGCTCACTTGTCAGCCTAATTTACTGGCCCTTGCGTGATCTCATTGGAGCTGAGCCGAGGGCCAATTTGTGCTCATTTACCAGGAGTGGCAGGCGTTTGGAATGCAGCTGCTCCGGTGGGTTCCTGGGGAAGGCTGGGAGAAACCAGCACAAACTCTGCACTGCCCAGGCCAGGTGAGGTTTCCTGCAGGGATCTGCTGAGCCCATACAGGCTGAGACCAGAGAGGTTGTACTGAGCCCAGACACAGACAGACCTCTTGGGTGTAACTGAGCTGAGGGCTTTACACACAGAACTCCTCTGCCATGGCCAGGAGGGTGGTGGATGCTGCCGAATGCTCCGTGGCCAGGGGAAACCCTCTAAGTACCCCAGGACTGCAAAGGACCATCCTGGGGAGCACTGGGGACACACAAGGGCCACATGGGCTGTGACCGAGCTCTGTCCCAGCGCTGCTGGTGACACGTGGCTGTGACGGGGCAGAGGGACAGGCTGTGGGCAGCGAGCAATCCCTGCAGTGGTGTCAGTGACACCCCAAGCCCAGCCTGGCCAGGAGCCTGCCCTCGTTCCCCTCTGAGAGGCCGCTCTCCCCGCGGGGCACCGCTGGGATTAACCCTTTTAATTGGATCAGCAGGCCCCGAGCAGAAGCCAACACTTCGCGGTCGGTGGCATCGCCCTGGCCGCCCTGCTCCTCCTCCGTGCGTCCGTTCCCTGCGCAGGAATCGCCCCGGTTCCACCCCGAGCTGTGAACACGAGGTTGATTCGGGGGCACAGCTGACACACTGCCAGGACACCTTTCATCTCTTGCAGAACTGGCTGTGCTTGCACATCTGTGAGCAAGGAGCAGCCTCAGCTTGTGGCTGCAGAGATGGTCATGGAAGCGTGGGATTGTTAGGGTTGGAAAAGGCCTTTTCACTCCCTCCAGCTCCCTGACAGGGGGGTGCAGCTGGGGAGCAGAAAGTCGGAACCCACTGGTGGCACCAGCAGGCTGCAGGAGCATCAAGGCTCTTGAAGGCGTCCCCTGGAGGCAGCCCGATGACCTGAGAGGAAAAAACCCGCAGCAAATGTTCGCCTGGACACAACCCTGAGCAACCTGATGTAATTTCAAAGTTATCCCTGCTTGGAGACAGAGGTTGGACCAGGGACTTCCAGGGGTGCCATCCAACCAGAATTACCCCCTGGCTTTGTGCTCTGGGAAGGATGGCAAGTCACCATCAAAAATCTTGGCCCTACCTCCAGGGTCTTAGGCCTTTTTTACGTCAGAGCCGTGCTATTTCATGCTCTATTATCAGGTTAGTCAAAACACTTCTCCAAACTATATATCTATATAATTGCCAGCTACACTCACTTCCTTGGCTCCTGCTGCTTTCCATTGCATGGGGTTTTCAGTCATGCAAAATATCTACTTTCACCCTAATCTGCACGAAGTCCCCCTTCCCTGTGAGGGAGCCGAGACCTCTTGGTTGTGTTCCCTGGAGTCTTGTTCCCCATGGGAAAAGCTGGGAGAACTGGCGCTGCTGATGTGTGCTGTTCAGCCTGGGGCATCACTGCATCATCAGGGCTCTGCCACAGAGAAACGAAGTCACAGAAAACAGGGTTTGGTTGGGTTTGGTGCTGCTCCAAATGTCCTGCATGAAGCCCACAGCTCTGGAGATGGTTTGAATTTTTAGGCATCTCCAAATGAATTGGGATGTATGTTCTCATACTGCTTTCCCCGGGTCAAAAGGAGGGATTTCTCCCCAAAAGGACAGGATTTCCCTTCAAATCTCTCCGTAGAGACCCACACACCACGCTGGGAGAATATTTTCCCTGCATCCGCTCTCATCTGCACATCCTTTTCTTTTTTTGGGATGAGAAATGGAGAAACCAGAGGATTGTCAGTGCTGCAGGGCTCACAGGCTGTTCTCGTGCCACCACGGACCTGTCTCCTCTCCAGACTAAACAGTCCTAATATTTCCTGTCTCTTCTCACATAGTAATGTGTCTGTAATCACCCTTTTCTCCTGTTCCTTCACCTTTTTGGATGCAGGAGCAGCTCAGGATGTGCCTAATCTGGCAGGTTGGCCAAGCTCTGCTGGGGAAATGGGATCACATTTCCCTGTCTCCAGCTTTGTCAAAGCTTGGCACCCCCAAAACCAGGAAACAAAGAAATCCCTGCAGAGAAAAGCTTTGCCAGCAAGGCAGGACTATCCGGACACTGGAAAAAGCCCCTGGCTTCCTGGAAGACGGGTGCTGAGAAAGGGGTGATGAGAAAAGCAGGGAAATCCTTGGAGATGGCAGCTGGAGCCAAAGGAGGGCTGGAGGAAATGTGACCACCAAAGGAAACTACTTGCAAGTCCTTCTCACCGGCACTGCCAAAAGACCATGAATCAGTGCTATTTTTTTGGGTAGAAATTAATTAGTTCGGGCCCATCACAATTATCTAACTGAACGAGCACGACAAGAAGCCACTGTCTAATGGTTGTTCATGGCCATTTAGCACCATCTGGGTCGTCTGATCAGGGGCTTTGCAAACATTTGAAAATGAAGTAAGAAGGATTGCTTGGCCCAGACACCCCTTTTTGCCTCCCAGCTGTGCAGACAATTCAAATAATCCCAACGGACACATTAGACACAGGGAGAGGAGCTGCAGTGCAAACATCAGCCCACAGCTTGCCCAGCTCCTCTGGGGTTGATGTCCCCAAGTGAAGGTGGTGGCCTTCGAAGGAGCACGGGAAAAGAGCTTGGTCACATGTGGAACCCTGGACATGCTCCTCTTCCAGCTTTAGTGGCTGAAGACTGACAGCTTCTCCAGCCCCTGCCTGTGACCTGTGGCACCAGAGCCCCCAGCGCACACACACACATACACACACCTGTGGAACTCTAGGATAACCCCAGAAATCCTCAGCCTCCAGGCAAGGGGAACCACAAGATATTAAACCCACTGGTCCAAAGAGGGATGGACAGACAGGTCCCCAAAAAAACTTTATAGGTGGGAAACATAGGCAAGTGTCCCCCCAGCACCACCTGCAATGTCAGTGTCCATCCAAACAGGCCAAATTTAGGTTGTTTTTTTTTTACCCTGCCCATCTATACATCTGTTTTTAGCTTGGTGCTGAGTGCTGCAGGCTGCAGTTTTCCCAGGAAAATCTGGGAAAGGGGAGTTTTGCTCAATGGGGGCTGCCTGAGGCAGAAGTTTACAAGCAGGATTTGGCAGGGGGCTGCAGAGGGACCCACGGCAACGCCTCCAGACCCCGTTAGGCTTCCGGCTCCTGTTCTGTGGCAGGAAGATCGGCACTGAAAAATGAATGGAAATACTGATCCCCTTCCAAGCGGCTTTTAGCACGTCTCGAGAAGTTACGCAGACACCGCTGTGGGCTCCTGCTCCTCCCAAGTGGAGCGAGGGAATCGGGAACGGCCTGGACGTGACACAGAGGAGAGCTGCACGTTGTCCTTCCCTCCATGACCTTCCTTGGGAGTCAGGGAGACCCAGTTCCACGAGGGGTGGAGATTTCAATACGTGCCCACAGCCGCATCGATCTGTGGCGTGGCTCTCAGCCGTCACCACCTGGGCCAAGAGGTTTCCAGGGAAAACTGCAAATTGCTTTGCTGCCTTCCCGGGATGGATTATTGGCCCTCAGAGTTGAATGTGAATCACCAAAAGGAACAAAAAAAGGTCCATTAGGGATGAATATAATTTGGCCCTTAATCTAAACAACCCCCAGTTGGTGATAGACACCCAAAATTCACAGGACAAATTCTCCAGACAGTGTTGACCTGCTAATAAGCAAGAGATCATGGGACTGGTGTTGGATTTCTGGGTCAGCCTCACCAAATTCTGGCCCAAGCTGACCATGATCCCCAAGAAGGCATTTGGTACCTCTGGGAACCTCTTGTCCTGCAGATCTGAGCAGCTCTGGTGCAAACTGGGACATGCCAGTGTCTGAGGGAGTTTTGTCCTTCAGATTGGCAAGACCAGAGTTAACCCTAAAGCACCCTAAAGGATTTTGAGGAAGATTTTACCTTTGAAATGGCAATTTAACCCTTTTCTAACTGCTCATTATCTCTGTGACCCAAAAGCAGAGTTTTCCCTCTCCTCCTTGGCCAGGCAGCACATGTGCAGGTTGGGATGGGGATGTCTGGGCTGGCTTGGCTGCTGGCTTGCTCCTGAGGGATCTGGGGTCTCCTGGGACAGGACAGATGATGGCTGTGTGTGGAGAAGTGGTGAGAGCTGGGACTGGCAGCCACAGCTTGGCTCTGGGCCCCTGCTCTTCCCTTTGGAGATTCCAGCAGCAGAGCAGAGCCCTGCACAGGGCTCCAACACAAGCTTTGGGCGATGCTCTTCCCAAGGCTGGGGCTCCCTGGGCCTGGTAGGGATTGTCCCTCATCCCCCCTGGAGTTCTGCACCCCCAGGGAGCAGCCGTGCCCCCCACACCTGGTCTGGGGAAGAGGGATAACGTCATCTGCAGCTCCTTGGCACAGAAGTGCCTGCAAATTCCCAGCCAGCAGGCCAGAGGAGAGGCCAGCTGGGGGAAAAGTCCTGGGGGAGCCCATAGCCAACTCTCCCAGCTGGGAATTGGTGAGGAGGGCTCAGGCTCCCCTCCTCAGAGGGCCTGCAGCTTTATTCCCTTTAACAAAGGTAAGGGGAGGGAGGAGGAATCTCTTGCAAGCAAAAATCCCTGGGATTTTCTTCTTCAAACATCTCGGTTAGGGAGGATGCAGAGGGGGATGTCTGTAGAGGAACTTGTGGGAAATGACATCCCTGTGACCTATGGGATGGACTCTGTTCATGCTCCTCTCCCATGTCCTCCTCTTTTCCCCCTCTCGTCTGTTTGTTTAGGCTTTTAAACATCCTGGAGCTTTTTGAGAGGCTCAGCAGAGCGTTGTGGGCCACAAAGCTCTCCAGGCTTTGACCTGGACTCCAGTCTTTCCTTTGATGCTCCCCTTTCCAGCCCGTGGCTCCTGCTGGGAGAGGTGGGATTTTGGGAAGCAGGTGATTCCTGTGTGGTTTTTTAAACTGTACTGAGTTTTGAAGCTGAGGGTTGTTTTGCCAGGGGAACTACAGTGACATCCCAGCGGGACGATCCCTATCACCTCAGGCCTTGGCACTGAGCCAGACCCTCTCCAGTTTCCAGGGGCATCCCATGCACCACAAGCAACCCACGAAGGGCAGGGATGTCCCTGGGGTGGCTTGGACCTCACAGCCAGTCCCCATACTCCCCCCACAGCCACAGGGCTCCAAATTGCAGGCATCAGTCCCCAGGAACGTCCCTGTCACTGGGGATGACATGATGGTCCATCAGCTGAGCTCTGCCACCCCCCAGACTCGAGCATCCCCTTCAGTTGCAGGGGAGGGTGACACCCCAGTGGCCACCTCCAAATTCCCCTGGCCATGGGGCTGACCAGTCGCCTGCACCCCTCGCAGAGGGGCCAGTAGCTGAGAACCTGTGCCAGCACCAGAAGCCCGTTCCATGCAGTCAGGGAATATAATAAAATTAAAGCTCATTAAGCACTTAGAAAAGGGTTTGCATTGAGGGGGAGTGGGCGGGGGGGCCGGGGGGACTGTGCATCTCAATACTGGGCTATTTAGAAGGGAGAATTTAATAACGGGGGGTTGGTTTTTATGGCAATAGATTTATTCCACCTGGGCTAAGAAATGCATTCCACATCTGCCGAGCCGTGTAACCAGACTCTAATTAAAATCGTGTGCCAAGCGAGAGCCTGGCTGTAAAACACAAAGCTGGCTTTTAGAGCAGCTGGGAAGGGCGGCCAGGCGGCCCCGGGGTGGCGGTGGCACAGGGCTGGCGGCAGGGCCGTGACACCCCTCACTGTCCCCACACCAGGCTACGAGGGCTGGCACAGGGGGGATTCCGTGTATCTGCAGCGACCCTGGGACACGGTGACACCCATGGAGTGGCCATGGGGACAGAGTGCCACCCTGGGCGTGTTGTGACCCTCAGGACAAGGTGGCGGCTGCGCACAGTGGTGACACCCACGCGTGGGATGGAGCACGGGGTGGCTGATGTCCCCGCAGAGGTGGTGCCACGGGGATCGGTGACATCCACATGTGCAGGGACAGTGTGACATCCCTGTCTGTCTGCAGGGATGACGGAGAGGGTGACATCCACCTGCCCACGGTGGTCGTGAAGAAAGGGTGACATCGACTCACTTCATGGAGTCGGGGTGACATCCATGCACCTGTAAGGAGCCGGGGATGGGGCGGCACCCCTGCTCGGTGACACGGGGTGGGGGATGTCCTCACACCACCGCAGCAGGCAGGGGCAGGGTGACAGCGGTGCCAGCCGTGTCCCCGCAGCAGGGCCGGGGCTGGAAGGGCGGCCTGTGGGCCCCGGCTGGGGTTTCACAGCCCCGCAGGTCAGCCGAAAAGGCCCCGAACAAACAGCGGCTGTGTCTCGGTTTAACAGCCCGGCCCTCAGACAGCGGCAGCAGCGCCAGTTCTGACGGAGAAACTAATGAAACCTTCGAAATAGTTTGTACGGGAGTAGTGAAGTGAGGAAAAAACCCCAGAGCACTAGCTGCCAAGGAAAATACACTTACCTAGTAAAGCATGAGTAATAAGTGGCGTTTTTTACAGTGTGAAGATATAACTTTTCATGAAAATACCAAATAAGGCTCCGTGCGAAAAGTGGCCGGCCTTTCTCGTTGCTTTTTTTTCTTTCCTTCTCTTTCTTCCCTTTCTTTTCTCTCTCAGGGCACACGTGTGTTTTCCCCAGTGCCCCTTTTGCAGGAGACTGTTTACGGGGCAGCCTTCCCGCCACCCCCGGCGCGGCCCGGCTCGGGTTCCGTCGCCCTGAGATGAAATGAGAAGGGAATGGAAAAACAGGAGCTGCTGTTCTGCGAGACTTTCTATTTTTAAAAGGTTAAAAATATCTATTTTCAGACACCAGCCCAGGAAGCGCTGGGGTGAAGCGACGCGGCGGGACGGGAGGAGTAAACAACGCCGGGACGTGCCGGGCGGCTCGGGAGCTGCGGCTCCGGGATGCTCCTGGTGACGGGGACAGCGAGGGACACCACGAGCCGGGATGTGGCCACAGGGAGATGAGGGATTGCATACAGCTGCAGGGTGGTGCTCAGCCCTGAGAGAGGATGTTCAGCATCAAGGTGGGATGATTAGGCTGGAGATCAGCAGGAATTTCTCCATGGAAAGGGTGGTCAGGCCTTGGCAGGAGATGCCCAAGGAGGTTTGCAGTCCCCATCCCTGCAGGTGTCCGAGAAAGGCCTGGATGTGGCACTCAGTGCTCTGGGCTGGGGACAAGGTGGGCATTGGTCACACCTTGGACTCGATGGGCTCAGAGGTCTTTCCCAAGGCCCTGGACTCTGTGATTCCGTGATCCCGGCGCTGAGGCACGGCCCTGGCAGGTCCCGCTGTCCCTCAGCCGGCGCTGGGAATCGCTAGGCCGCGTTTTGCTTCCTTATAAGGCCCTGCTGTTCTCCGCTCCGGTGTCTGCGGCCGAGCTGGCATCGCCTCTTGGGAGAGCAAAACAATTCCCAGCAGGCTGCCGGGACACCCTCCTGCCCAGCCCAGTTATCCTCCCTCAGCAGCCGGCGGTGCTTCCTCGCATCCCTCCGCTGTTATCTCCAACCTGCCCGACGCCCGAGCGGGAAGAGCGGCAGAGTTCTTTCCGAGCAGGCCCTGCCCCGTGGAAGGAGGGCTATAAATCAGCTCAGCTGTCTCCTCAACGAGGGATGGGGCTTTTCAAGCCTCAGAGCAGCACTTGCAGCCCCTTCCCAGGGACTGCTGGTTCAGAAGCACCTTGTCCACCCGGAGCCTGGGGCAGCAATCCTTTTAGCCTGCAGTGTCTGACAGTGCAATTCCTCAGCCCACCTGGAAAACAAGGATGAAGATTCCTCTGCCCGAAATAAGGCTGTCAGGGAAGAAAACACTATAAACACTTCATTTAATGAACCGACATGCTCTCTCTCCCACTGCCTCTTCTGAGAGTGTAAATGTGGTGGGAAGGGACATACAGGGGGATGAGGAGAGATACCCCTGAGATTTGGATGTTAAGCTATGAATGACACATGCACAGGTATAAAGACCCCGAGCCCCACCAGCACCACATCCCGAGGCAGACATGCTCCATGCTCCGAGAGCCAGAGCCTGGCTCCCAGATGTTTTGCCCCCTTCCAGCCCCTGGGTGCGAAATGAGTGACCCCCACCCACAAGGGAGCCTTTTCCCTCTATCCAGCCCCAATTCCTTACTCCCAGGCATTGCCTGGGGACACTCCAGCCCTGGCCAAGGGGGCATCCAGGGACCTGAGGCCCCCTTGGGGCTGGCAGCCCAAGGAGAGCAGGAGCGGGGAGTATGAGATCATGATTTTTGGAAGTCTGAAGTTCTCCTGGGTCCTGCTCCTGCAGACATTAAGTCATTTTCCTGAGGAAGTGCCGTATGACGTCGATCTGGTTACAGAGGAGTCGAGGCAGAGCCCGGAGCTCCAGCAAGACCACAGCAGAGGTGAGGAGTGGGAGTACCAGGACACCCTGTCCTGGCCACAGCAGTGACACTCCAGGGGTTCAAACTCAATACAAATCCTGGTATTTTGAGGTTTCAGATGCCCTAAAACAGAGTTGAAAGCTTCCAGCCCTGGTTTTGATGGAAGAAATCTTTACCCACTTCACCAGGAAAACGTCTTTGACTTCCACGCAGTCAAATATCACAATGACCCTTGGAAATCAGGATTTGACACATTATTTAATGAATAAGGACAAATGAAAAAAAAATCTGTGTGTAATGGGATTTGTTACTTATTGTTGCCTTTAAAAATAAACCCTCAACTCTACCAAGAACAACAGAACCACTACAGCAGGGTAGGTTTTTCTCTCAACAGCTAAACTTTCTTCATTAAACCAGAACAAGGTTGTTGTTTAGCACCAGCAAAGCAGGAGGCCCAGAGCAAGAGCTCCTTTCTGGTTAACAGCACTGCTGCGCTTTATTCCTCTCCTGTAACTGGTTCCTCAGGATCATGTGCTGTGACACACTCCCTTCAGCAGGCAGATGACAAGATGTCCAACGAAAAACTCTTCTCATGTCTGCTTCAGGCCTGTAAAGAAACCCTTCAGGCAACCCAAAACCTACCAAACACAGAAGGCAGTGTGTGACTGTTCCCCGCGGTTCCTGCCTGGTGTTATCAGCAGTGCCCTCTCATCACCCTTCCCTCTGACTCTTTGGCCTCCAAGGTTAAAGATCCAGTTGCTTTCCCAGGAACAGCAAAGTTTTCCCCCAATTACTCCGGAGCCAATTGGGTGGGAAGCCTCAAGGATGTTTTTGTGAAGACAGAACACCAAGAGTGTCCCTGTCTATAATTAGGCATCTGAGCCAGTTACAGAGGATACGTTCAAGGAAGAAAAGGGTAAGAGAATTTTATATGCACTGCTTTGTCCAAAAAAAGATTATGAAAGGCAGAGCAAAAGCCATTTACCAGTCTTAGGGGGAAAATTAGGTACATTTCATTCAGTTAAAGTTGAAGCAGATGTTCAATATTTGTGTCTGTGCCTGAAGACCTGCTACATTACAGCTTCTACCCAATGTGGATGTTTGGATCAATCTGGAGAGCTGAGGGTGTACAAAGAGGGGAGAAAAATGCCACAACTCCACTCCTAAATTAGCACCAAAGAGGTGATTAAAAAAATACAATTTCATGTGAACAGATTTAACAACCTTTCAAGAGCTCCTCTCTAGATGTTGCTTCTAGCTGGCAGTTCCCACACTGCTTAGTGAAGATGACTGAAATTGTTGCAGTAACAAATAAAAACTTTTCTCTGATACAAAATCCAGTCCAGAGGGCTTCCATACACGGTAAGCAGGACACCTGGTGTAACCAGGGGTTGCATGTTGGCCTCTACAAGCAGCAGCAGCTTGCAGAGAGCCACACAAAAAGAGGGAGCAACACTCCCAAGCTGCTGAAAGGATCGGGAGAAAGACCCAGTTCATTTCTTATGGAAAAAGCCCATGATGGAGACCTGTTTGTTGGCTCTGTTGGCAAGAGCCGCCCCTTTCTTCAGGTTCTTCCTTTCTTCCTTTGGTTCTCTCTTTGTGGGCAGCACAGGCTCTTTGTGTGGAGCTGGTGCCTTGGGCTTGGGGGATTCGTCCTCGCTGTCTGTGCAGGATTCGCTCTCGTAAACCTTCTCGGTCACTGGTGGAAAGAAGAGGGAAGACAAGAGAGGATGATGACGGTTAAGCCATTTTTATACCTCCCCACCATAGCCTTCCCACTGCACTCCTGGAAAGGAATGTTTAGGGTTCAAGGAGCACATGTCAGACACAGGAATTAACTCCACTACTCAAGGTTAAGTGGTAGGAAATGGCCTCAAGTTGTGCCAAGGGAAGTTTAGGTTGAATATTAGGGAAAAGTCCTTCCCTAAAAGGGCTGTGCACCCCTGGCACAGATGCCCAGGGTAGTGGTGAGTCCCCATCCCTGGAAGGATTTAAAAGCCATGTGGATGTGGCACTTGGGGACAGGGCACAGTAGTGGCCTTGGCAGTGCTGGGGCAACAGCTGGAGTCAATGGCCTTACGGGGCTTTTCCAACCTCAGTGATCCTGAGGTTCTAATTCATACGGCAGAGGCTGAGAAGCAGCCATCAGAAAGTGATGAATCTGAAGGGGATCAGAATCAGTAGTTTCGCATTAGGCAATGGAAAATCTCCTTTACAGCTAAACCCCACCATTCTGACTTGTTCTGACCTCCATAGGGGCCAAAGCAATCAGATTGTCCTGAAATCCAAGCCTAGAGACAACCTTGAGACAGCCCCATCCTGCTCTCCCCAGCACACTGGGCAGCCAGGGAATGGCAAAGCAGACGTCACTCATCTCAAGGAGCACAAAACCTTTGGGGCAGCTTCTTTCCACAGAGGTGGCCAAACAGGGCAAATATAAAGAAGTCCTTTTAAAAAAAATCAACCCAAAGCCGTGTGTGCAATCAGGGACTTTGCCTGAAGGGGATTGCCAGCTCACTGCTGTCGGCGTCTGGCCATGGAAAGCCCAGGGATATGAAACAATGCTCACAGAAATTAAACTGCAGTCAGCTCCACGATGAAAGCCACCGTCAGATCCCAGTAAATGTTGTTATATCAGCTTTCCCAGCAGCGCTCTGGGATTCTTCTAGTAAGCCATTTTTCTTTAGCAACTGTGTTCTTTTAAACAGATGTCTTAACTTCCCTTCTTCTGGGAAATTGGCTTTCACTTGTATTAATGCATCAAATTAAATAAGGTTTCCTACGTAACCAGAGACCGGGAAGAGGAATGCTATGAAATCCTGCTGGGCAGCACTAGCAGAACCTTAAACAGGGACTGCAAACCAAGCAATCTCCCTTCAGAGGCAACAGGCTTTTCAGGGAGCAGCTTCCACAGACCACTGGGCGAGCTTAAGAAACTTATCCTGTTGACAGCCCTGTCAGGAATCACTGGGAACTCCCAAAGCACGCAGTTAACCCCCTCCAATGGCAATAACACAGCTTAGATCAACTTTTTTTTTGGCTGTAATCTCAGCTGAACTTTAAAAGTCTGTATCTGCAGCAGCTCTGGGTACACAGAGAGTTACTGATGCCCCACTCACAGCCACACTCCTGAAATCACAGTGGCTCAAATGATGCGAGCTCTAACACGGATTTCCCTCCAGTGCACGTGTCCACATTCCAATCTCCAAGCTCAAGTGCAAGGTAGAATCACACAAGCTTAAACCTCAGTAATTCCCCTTTACAAGAGATTAAGAAAAGGCACTCAAACTATGGATGCCTGTTGATGCATGGGAATGCGTCTTGTGCTTAACTCCACGCACACTTTAATTGCTCAATTTCCCTCAGGGCTAATCCCTACATTACTTTTGCTTTTTGACACCAATTCCTTGCTATTGCAGCTATTGTGAAAACCATCACTTAAAATCGTGGAGAAATTAAAAAGCACAGCGTCATTTTAATGTTAGGATTTAACACCTCTTGAAACCTAGCCTTGGCTTAAACAAAAAAAAAAATCCCAAACCAAAATTAAAAAAAAAAAGAAAGAAAGACAGCAGGGAGAGGTAAAAAAAACCTCTATATTTCAATGGAAGGGAGGACAGAAACTGGACAATAACCAGACAGCAAATTCTGGACAAAAGGCTGGAGGGTTTTTAGTAGAGAAAGCAGCATCTCCTCCCTACCCACTTCCTCAGTATCCCAGTTCCATCCCTCTCTCTGTCCCAGAGGATCTGTCTCCCAGGGGCACAACAGCAGCTTGCATTCCTTTTTCATAGAATGGGTATGAACTGTAAAACCAGAAATGTGGGTTTTCCAAGGGACTATGAAACCCCATTGGGGTGAGGAGCAGAGAAAGAAAGGCAAAATTCCCAGCCGTGGTCTGTTTGGAAAGGCTGACAGAGGGAGAGGAGCACCATTAGCTGGAAGCTGAACCCGGAAGAGTCATTCCTGTGAGCTCTGGATGCAGAGTTTGTACAGCTCAACTCCTCATCTAATGCTATTTTGTTCTGTTTTCCTTCCAAGTGTTTTAATGGTTCTATCTGGGATGGGACAGCAAAACCCCCCGGAAGGAGCCAAAGCCGTCAGTAACTCTGTGCAAGTCCAATTGTTGGCCAGGAATGCAGTCCCTGGGATGTCAGCCCCTAGCACAGCTGCTGGGTGCTACAGCTCTGTGCGGCTGTAGAGGAATCACAGCACGTTGATGGGAACCAGAGGATGCAGCTCTGCAGACAGGTGCAAACAGACTCAGCCTGAGCCCGGGCCAGGCAGCTCCGGAGCTGGGCCAGGAACACAGTGCCCGAGTCTGTCTAAAAACCCAAAGCACACCAAAACCCAAACGAACATATTTTAAGTGTTTGCAGCTCTACTTCAACATCAGGACACAGAGGAAACAAATGCAGTGGTGTTACACAGCTTTCTCCAGGTCACAGGAGGAAGCAGAGTCCAGTCAGGCTGGAATTCACAGCCTCTGGCTCTCAGGGCTTCTGCAGGGACTCTCTTCCCTTCTGAAAGCAGAGCCACCCTTATCAGAAACAGAAACCCTCTGAAGTATTTAAGCCCCGACTTAGTCCTTGTTTATCTGGGACACTGATAGTTTCTTTAACATATAATCAAGTTCTGCTGCACAGTTCTGGATTTATTCCCCAAGGGAAAAAAGACCAACAAAGTTATCTCAGCCAGAATTTATCCCAAACTGTAAACCTCTTTCTGTACCATCTTTAAAAGGTTGCAGCTTTGGAGATGAAAGTAAATGAAGGTGGTGCTCATGCTGGCAGGAGGAAAGGGAAAAGAACTAAAGGGAAATCTGTGAATAATCAAAATAGGGTAAGGATTCAGCTACAGCTCTGACTCCCTACCCACGCCTTCACCAGAGGGGCAGTTACCTCAGTCCAGGAGCAGGAAGTCCAAAGGGGATAACAAAGTGACTTTGTGAACCTCTTTGTAAGCCTGGGAGAGGCTGGCCTGACAAAATGGTCAATAAAGTAAGCTCTGGTGAGTGTAGACCACAGCCAGTCTTACCCATACAGCCTTCCTCTTCATCAACAAACATCTTGGATTTCAGCACCCGCTTCCGCTTCCTCTTCCTCCCTCCAGCTGGAACCTGGAGGACATTGCAGCATTGTGAGAAACCAGGAGCTCACTTCTGGCAGTTAATCACTCTGATCTGCTCTCACCTCCGTGCATGCAGGCTCCAGTTCAGTTTTCAGGGCAGGTACAGCTGGTGGAGATGGAGGTCTCTCTTCCTCAGGTGTGGGAGATGGTGGCACATCTGCTAAGAGGAGGAACACCCTGATAGCACACGAGTCTAATGCTACACACTGCAGTTCCCAAAGGAAGGAGAGTGGCACAGGATAGGAGAACTGCTCTTGGGATTTTTGGTAAGCCAAAAAAATCAGTTCCACCAAGGGGAACTTTAAGAACAGGCACAGAAACTGGCACGTTTTAGCTATACATTTCATTTACTTGTTAGAAAGAATAACTGTAATTTGTTTAGAAATTAAAAGAGATGGGGTGTGGTAAAACAGTTGTTGCTTCACTGGTGGTGCTACACATCTCAAACAATCCATGCTACTAGCTTAACCCAAAAATTAGGAATTAAGTGCAGTATACTACCACACATCCTAAAAGATTGTTAAGGAACATCTCAAGCTTTTATTCGAAAAAAAATAAATTAACTCCACAAAACCCCAAACCACTACAAAAAACGAAGCTGATTCTCTCATTGTTTCACCTCCTTGCTCTCCTCTGGGTTCAAGGGTAGAGACACTGGAATGCATTCAATGCATTGAAAACCAGCCTGGTGAAAAGCCTCTGCCCTGCTCAAGCAGAGGCTGCTGAAGGCATTGTCAGTGTGCCAGCTCCACTCGATTCCTTGGGGGAAATCTGGGCATTTTTCAGCTTCCTTCAAACAATCTGCCCCAGCTTTTGGCAGGCAGAAGGCACCTTCTCCCCACGTCAGAGCGTTTAGGACGACTATCAAGCTCTATTACTTTATTATCCTCTTCTAGCCAACACAGCCCTCTGACATATGATAACTCCTGAGTCAACCTCTAGCTGCTGCCCACAGTTTACTCAACAGCAACAGCTGCATGAAATGGATACAAGTTGGGCAACTGGATGGCCCAAAGATGTAAATCCTGGCTTTGTTCGGTTTGCTCTGACCCTGCCTGGAAAAACTGTGAGAAGCTTTAGTGCTTCTGCTGTGGCTCTCCGAAACCCACGGAGTTTGTAGGTCACAGTGCCACTGCAATCACCCTCCAAAGTGGCTGTAAAACACTTGTCAACACTGCGAAACGCTGCCTGTGTTGGTACAGCTGAAGCTGCCAAACCTCCTGTCCTCTGTGGGCGCATTTGCAGAGTTTATTCTGGCACTGGAAGCAAAACAACCCGCAGTGACTAAGGAACCATCACACCAATATAACTTTTTAATGAAAAATCATTTAAATGGAGAGGATTGTGCCTTATGCCCTCTCTGTATTTCCAACGTGGTACAATGTGCTGACTCTGGTGTAAGGAGAGCTTATTCTGGGCTACTTTTAGTACATCAAGAGCAGACTAATACAGAACTAGCAGAAGAGCTGCCCGGACACAGAAGTGCCCATGCAGCGCTTCACATCAGCCATACAGACTGAGTTTCACACCCACAAAACCTTGCTAAGTGTACCTGTCACTCCAGGTCCTGCTCTGCTCACTGATGCTGTTGATTCAAGTTGCCCCTGCTCTCTGGAGAAACCTGTTCCCAGCCTTTCCAAGGTGAAATGTTCTCGAAGTCCAGCTGCTGTATATATTACTTTTTAAAAAATTATTTGTTTCATCCAACTCAGTCTTCTACTTGAATACTGAATAAAATATTATCAGTTTGGACTCATTAGGAATTAGGAATATTCCAAACAATTCAAATCTATCTTCTTTCATCTGGTTGGCTTTAGAAGGGCAAGCAGCAGGACCAAAGGGCTGAGCTCTCTCCATTCTCATTTCCCCTTGTGGAAGGGCAAACTGAGTGTTATCCAAATTTCTATCTGTGTGGTATGATTTGCATAAATTTACAATTCTAATACACAACACAAAGAAATAAAGAACAAAGAGGGTTCTGATGCAGGTGCAGCAAGAGCAGTGATGAAAAACTTCCCCAGTGCCTCACCACCCCCTGGGGGAAGAACTTTTCCCTAATATCCAACCTAAACCTGCCCTGACACAGCTCCAGCCCTTCCCTCAGGTTTTATCCCTGGTCACTAGAGAGAATATAAACCTTGCAATAAATGAAACCAGAGGGCATCCCATTCAAAAGCATTAATTGCTCAGCACATGCCGAGGTCATGCAGGCATCCCCCAGGAGATCAGAGAGTTCTAATATTCCAAACTCCTGCCTGTCTCACTCACAGGGTGTGGATGAGATGAGAGATTCCAGCCCAGCAAGGACAGGCTGATTTCAAAATTCCCTCCTCAGAGTTCAACAACCCAGTTTGTCCGTAGGTGAGTGAAGAGGAAATGGAAAGACAAATATTTAAAGAAATAAAAAACCAAAGAGTGTGAGCATATATATATATAAAATAGCCAAACAAGGAGCTTAATGCAGGAATGTGATGGAATTAAGGCTGATCATGAAGAAGAGCTTCCTGAGAGATTTATCATCGTGTGGAATAGTCTAAGCAGAAGTGATACATGCCTGATAACAAAGATCACTTGAAATTATGTGGGCAGAAAACTATGAAACTATGAAAACAGACCCAAAAGTGGCACAGAGCCTGAAAACATCCCAACAGCAGCCACCCCTCTCCCTGGCACTGCAGATTTTCCTGATCTCCTGGTGGTTGCCCATGTGCCAGCCACACTAAATGAGGGATCAGCTCTGGCTCTCCAGAGGGATTCCACCTCCTCACCAATACACCCCATCTGCAGTTTCACCTTCTTTTCCTGGAGCTCCACGCCAAACTGGTGGTTTCAATTACTTGTCCATAATGATCCTCAAGTTCTTTTCCCGAGCAGCTTGTTGGATGACTGTTCCATTTAGCATGTACTCCCAAGCTCAAGCCCAACTTATTTTCCAGTTATCTATATTGAACGGCATTTGTCACCTCGATAATCCAAATTCTTTGGAATCCTGCCCTGCTGTTCCTCATTCTAAGCCCAAATCTTGCAATGTTCTGGGCACCCCACTCCTGTCACAGCCGCTGAGGAGACGCAGAGTCGCATCGGATATGGCTCAACTGCTTTGCCTCCAGTTTCCCTATTATCTCTATTTTTTTTTTTGGAAGTCTTGCTTCCAACACTGCCTTCCAAACCCTTTCTATAAACAGACAGAATAAAGATGCTAAAAATGACCCCGTGAGGAGAGGGAGGTCTCTTGTGAGTGTTGACTCCCCAAATGAAGGGGTTATGACCAGCCCTACGTTTCTGGAAAGCGCGCTATCTTTCACAAGAGGTCTGGGAACCTCCTTCCTGCACGTCAGTGGCACTGGCAGCACACTTGGTGAGGAGATAGCCAGGTCTGAGCTAAGCTAAAACAGAGACTGAACCATGGAGACATCTCAACTCCATGCCCAAGTGCTTGCAGCACAAAGATAAACAGAAAGTTCAAGCTACAGCCATGTCTACAGTCTTTGGTCCTTTGAACTATTCCCTCAATCGTTGACCAACAGATCTAGAGAGTAACGTTTTGGAAATCAGACCCCTGACCTACATGCCTAGTTGTTTACAGATCTTTTTACCTTCCTCATCACTGCTGTCAGACTGAAGTTGTTTGATTCGCTTCCTCTTTTTCTTTACATGTTCGGCATCTCTTTCTTCCTCATCATCTGACATATCGACCCTCTTCGTTTTACTGCCACAAAAAGAAAAGGGGGAAAAAAGGGAATGAACACCCATTATCTGTTGTATGTGCATGAAAGCATCGTGTGTGTTGGGATGAGCACATTCCTGATGGAAGGCAATCAAATGCCTCTTAAAAACACAAGCATTGCACACACTGAACTGTGCAATCACTGCAGAACCAGGCAGAGGCGCACAAGCATTTCCAGGCCTCTCATCCTTACCCATACCCAGCTCTCCAAAACAAGGAGGATTTCTTTAGCCCCTCTGCAGTTCAGTCCAGTACCTCACCTCGCTTGGCCACGGCAGCCTGGCAAGAGCATATTTCTGATCTTGTCTCTTTAGCTCAGGCTCCCAGTGTCCCCAAAAGCATCCCTCAGAAGCTCTTTTGACAGACTGCTTGCCACTGACTGACTATGAGGTAGTGTCTCAGAATCCTGGAGCCATTTTTAAAGACTACTGGAAAAATAAAATAGCTTCTTTCTTTTTAATGTTGGCGAGACACGTCAGACGAACAAGCCTGGAGGCTAAAGGCCCATGTATCCTCAAAGAGCTGGGACAGCCCGAGTGGCCTTCCCAACTCCACGCTGCCAACACCTCCAGGCCCTTGGCTTTCTGGACAAGACTATCAATAAGACAAGCAGTTAGTGCTAACTGCGATGGTGGGCTGGGTGGTGTGCTTACCTATTTAGTTAGAAATGGATTGAGACCACCAATTAATTACTCATAGGCCACCAGAGAGCCATCAGACTGTAGTGATTCTTTGTCTCTGTCAGTTTGGGTTGGACTAAACACAAAGGGCTGAACTTAAAATTAACTTGGAGCCTCAGCCCAAAGTAAACCAGTGGCATTGAAAGCAGCCGTACATTAGCTATGGAGATCAACAAGCAGAACTTTGTGCTGGAAGTTGTGTACATATAAGCTTGGGAATATCCCACCTTCCCTGCAGGACAGGTGCTCCTGCCAGCCCTCCCCACGCTGCCTGCAGGGTCTCTCCTACGTCTGCTCGCAGTGGGAGGTTGGCTCATGGAAAGCCATCCCCTCCCACTGCAGACAACCTGGCCCTTCCCATATGCAATGGCACTGATGGCCCCGAGGCAGCAAATGGAAAAGAAACACCAGGAAAAAAATCCTGAGAGATAATTTTAGTCAGGTTTAACACAATTTAGTAGATGGAAACAGGAGGTGAGCCAGCATTGTATGACCAGCCAGCTCCATGCAGGCCATCCACAAGCAGGTTCACAGAGACCCTGAAAGGCACAACTCACCTTTTCACGTCCTTTTGCTGAAGTCTTGCAGACTCTGTTCTCTTCCCAGGTTTCTCTACTACACTATTAGGAGATGACTCTGGTTCTGCTACAGCAACTGAAGGCTTCACTACTTCTTTCTCCTCCTTTGGCTGCTCAGGCACGGAGCTGACTTTGAGTTTATCTGTGAATAAACCATTTCAAAAGAACAAACACCAGGCATTCAGTTTGAATGACAACTTACAAAGCAGCTGGCTAGCTTTGTGCACCAAGAACATGGAAAACACTACCCCTCACATATTTAGGAATCTAGATTGCATTAGGGATCTAGACTGGCCAAGCTGTATCACACATGGGGAAAAAGAAGGGCATGCTTAAATATCTAGGTGATTTCCCATGGCTGTGCTGTTCCTCATGTCAAGCCACGTGTCCTGCAGCAGTTAAAACTCTGTGGAAGAGGACTGGGAGGCAGTGGCAGGAGATCAACTGCATCATCAGTAGGGTCAGAAGCTGCCAGGAGGGCCACAACGTCGTGCCAATGCCTTTCTGGGAGTGCTGGGAAAACAGGCTGGCTGCTTCCATGAGCAAGGGCAAACTTCACTGGAACGACAGCTCTCTTATTTATGATCAACAGCAGAAAGCCCAAGGACCCCACTGTTGTTAACTCAGGACTTTCTGGCACTGGTGGAACCTTTGAAGCCAGGAGAGACAAGCATGTAGGGAATAAATCTTATTCCTGAAATCCTACCTCTCTTCCATCCACATAATCATTTCCAGTTCTGCTCAGTTTGCTCCTTCCCTGCAGCCATCTCACAAGTCTCCTTGCTGTGCTCCCTAACAGGACTCAGCAGAGAAGGGAACCCCTTTGGAAATGATGGCAACGCAGCCACAAAGCCTTCTCCATCACCACTGGGTCACCTTTGCCATGCCATTTTGGGATTTCAGCACATGAACTTTGGTCTAGGGCTCTTCTCAGACCTTCAGAATTTACTCTAGTTAACTGTAGTGACTGTCCTTAGGCTGAGAGTGTCCTGAGACTGAGCTCCCTCAGTCTCACCAAAACAGGGACTCAAAGAGTCCCAGCAGGGCTGTGCCTTGTGTGCTCAGTGCTGGAACTGTCCCCTGCAAACTCTGACAGATGTCTGTTAGAAAGTGAACTTTGCTGTTTACTCTCTCCCAAAATTCCTCTTTGGAGCCTCTTGTACTCCCTGTTATAAGGGAATCTTTGAAGAAGGTCCCACAGTCCTTTTCCAACATCTATTTAATAGCTTCGGCTTCGGCATATTTTCTTTAGACTTGGATAATTCAGAAGAGACCTGCAGAGGCCACCTAGTCCAAACCTCTGCTCAAAGAGAAAGGCCACCCCTCATTTTTATTCTCCATTTATTAGTCCTTCAGTTTTTAGGAAAGAAATTAACCCTAAAACTAACGATGGGCTCCTCATTGCTGTGTGATGAAAAGCAAGCACCATTATTGTGCTTTGCAAAACAGGTTTTGGCAAACATCTCACCAATAGCTGATCTCCCAGCCAGGAGAACTCACTTTAAATCAGATTTCTCCTGCACTAAAAATCCTTCCTGGGTTAGCTTGCTCAAATATGTCATTTTAATTGATCTCCCTCCAGCAAGTTTTTTGTCTGAAAAATTCCACTGAAAACTCTTAATTTTTGCCTTAAGAGCTGCATGCAAAAACATTAACCCCTTTGAGTGCAAAAGAGCAGAAAAATAGTATGGAAAGCTATTTGGAAAGAGGGGATATAAAGAAAATCCAATGAGTTTGGCAGTGTGGCGATGGGCAGGAAGAGTCCTGCTCCTTTCTGTATGCCTCCCATCATGGCTCTACTACAAAACACTTGATTCCACTGAATATTTTTTAATTTCTACCCAGCTTAAATAAAATATAATTAAAAAAAAAAAACCCAGAGACTTCAAATAACCCTCAGATTTAGAGGGTTTTTGTTTGGTTTTTTTTTTTTTTTAACTACAACAGGCCGTCCCCTGACCATGATGGCCTCTGGAAACAGAAAAGCACTTACTCATAGCAGCTTTTCCAAAGAAGTTGTTCATGATGCTGTTCTTTGTTGGTGCTTTGCTGCTTGCTGCAGACACCTGGAAGCAAAGAGAGGAATAACCACAGGAATTGTTCCCAGCCCTCAAGATGCACAGCACTGCTTCTGGACAAGCAAAACAATAGATACCATTTGCTCCCATTGCCTTAGATCTTAGAAGCTGTTTTGGAGAACTTGAAGATTCTCACTAGACACTACATGCATCCAAGGGGCCAGAGTGAGTTCCTGAGGACTCCTTAGCCTTCAAACCTAGCTTGGGGCACATTCCCACCTGATGGCTGACAGCATTACTGAAATAAGAGCTGGGACTTGGGTCAGTTCCCAGGAAAGAACTGTTCTTCTTGCAAGCTATCAGTGCCTCAATCCACAACAGCCGACAGAGGGAAGAACAGCGATTGGCCAAAGCAGCAAGGCTTTATCCAGCTCCTCTGGCACGTAGGCTGTTTGCAAAGAACTAGCACTGCTCTATTGCACCAATGCAGCCACCAAAGTCAGAAATCATAAACACCCACAGCTCACCTAAGGAAGTGCAGCCTCCTAACCTGACTGATTTTCATGCAAATAAAAGGCAACCAGACTAAACTAAAGTTCCCAAAACACGCACGCGTCACCGGTTCTGAATTCCCTGTAAAAATCAGAAAACGGAACCGAAACGTGCTCAGCTGTTACAAAAAAGCCAAACCATCCACAGGGAATCTGACCATTTTAACACCCGTTTTTCTGGCCACATTGCTTTAAAAACAATTATACTAATTGAAATGAAAACATAACTCTATCCTGGAGAAACAGCAGTCGAGAAGATAAACAATTTAGTCTTGCACAGGTCAAACTCTGAAACTTCCCTCACAGACCAAGTTTAAACACCTTGATACTTTTAAGACCTGGGCTTCTCACGTTTCATTTACTGCTCAAAACAAATCCTTTTAAGCACAATGGAGAGAGCAAGATCCTCAACTGGTGTATATATTGGGATAGCTGGAGACAACGGAACAATTGTCTCCATAAGGCAGCTATGCCGGTTACACTTGCTGGAGATCTGGCTTATCAGGGAATGTCCAAGTTATGGCAAATACGCTTTTGTGGAGAGATCAAGAGTGTGGCACGAGGCGTTTTTGCCCCAGGTGGCTGCACACAGTTAAACACTTAAAAAGGATCACCGAGCATTCCCAGCAGGACGTGGGTTTAGCACGAGGAGCAGCCAGGGGTGGCTGAGGTCACTGAGGTGGTGTGAGAGCAGATCACTAAAGCCAGAACCCGGGGGGGTCTGAGCTAACTTACACCTGGGGCCTCCCTGGCCTCTGCTTTGGCCTCCTTAGGTGCGTCCTGGGGTTTGGAAGCCGCTTTGGCCGCAAACATGCCCATGATGCCTCTGTGCTGCTGCGGGGGCGCTCTGGCGGCCGGCGGCCCCTGGCCGTTGACCGTGCCGGTGGCATCCGTGTCCCTTTCCCGGCGGGAGCTGGGCGCGGCCGGCTGCGCTCGGGGAGGCTCGGGCGGCGGCCTGGGCACGGCGGCGGCGCAGTGGATAGCGCTGAACCTGCGTGACGGAGCGAAAAATTCCATTAGCCTTTTCAACTCGGCGCCTTTCACCTCGCCTTCCCCCCTCCTGCTCCTCCCGGCCTGCCTTCTCCTGTTATGGAAAAAGGAGCAATTTAATCTGTGCGTGGGACAAGAAAGAAAGGCTGGCACAGGGCAAGAGAGCTCTGATGAAAAGATCAGCTGAACCTGTCAGCGAGAGCCACAGCACTCGCATGTCAAACAAGCTGTGCAGCTTTCCTGGGGGGAAAAGGGCCTTCTCCACAGCCAGGCTGGACAGGGAGTTGGCTGCATTTCATTCCTAAATGGGTTATGCTCCCTAAAGTCTGTGGCAGAAGATGCATGGCTGCATGAAGATGTGAAACATTTACAGCTTTCTGATGCTCTGACAAAGCCCACAACTGCTGCAACAAGCAGCTACACTCAGCCAGGTAAGAAAATCCCAGCTGAAACTGAACAACTGAAATGGCTCAGAAGATATCCATGACAGTCCAATTAAACTATACAAAGTCATTTCTAAGTAATCCCTGTATGCAGAGAAGCAGCTCAGCTTACGATGGTCTGAAACTTGATTGTTTGGGGATGTGGAGATAGAAGAGCTAAATGATGTGCTCGCAGTTACAGCACAATTCACTGACAGTCAGGAATGGCAGCTCCCAAAAATAGGTGAACTCTGCTCCCCACTGTGCAAATCACAGACGACGCTTTCCAGATTTCCCACAGAAATGCCACAAAAGAGCCCAGACTCACGCCTCCAAGCCCACTGAATTACACAGCATATTTTTATTTGCCTAAGAAATAAAGCAGCCTTTTGCCAGTTCATTTCTGTGCCTCAGCATTAGCTGCTCACGAGCACAGTCCACTTCTACTCCCATCAGGATCTGTATTAACATAACAACAGCATCTCCACCACATTCCCAGGCTGCAGCAGCAACCTCTTGACATTCAAACCTTTAAAGGAAGGAAAAGAGACATTGAAGAAAAATAATCCTACTCTCCTTTATACTTTCAATCTGTTTTTAACATGCTTAATACAGCTCTCAGGGCAGCTTGTGCTCCTACTCCAAACACCACCAACCCTCCAAGTCACAAATTATACTGTCAATAGTTATACTGACCGTGCAGCAGAGCTCAGCTAAACTTCCCACGTTCCAAGTCAGCTTGCCTTGATGCTGCTGTGTGACTATAGCTTTAGGGACTTGACCCAAAATTCACTAAATAATCACTGAAAAAAATAAGCAATACTTGGACTATGGTCAGCAAACAAGGAGCTGCTTCTGTGTGGAAAGCTGGCAATGGCAACAGGCATTAAGCCCAGTTACTGGTGTTAACTGGTACATCTAACCACCTCACTGTCTTCACAGCACAGCAGGTCCCACAGAGAAACAGAAGAGAATGGAGATCCTTGTCCCAGAGCTGTGAAATATCTGGACTGACAGGGAGGTTCTGCTTGCTACAAACATCACATAGTTAAACCTCTGGCTTTTCCAGGTCCTGCAGGAATCTTTCCCCAAGTGTCAAAGACAATCCATGCAGCTGACAAGAGAGGAGGAATGTGATCCATTTGTATTTACTTCAGGCAGGTCAAAAATGACAAAGCTGCAATTTTTCTTAGTTTGCTTGGGAAATCCTGCTTCAAAGCTGGATTTACACACCGGCTTCAGAGAGCTGTTTCAGAACCTGGATTAACTAAATGACCTTTGGGATGTTTAAATCCCAAAGGATACAAGTATCACTAAGCCCCAAGTATCACCACGCTGTGGTGCCTGAGAGGAAACAGAGTGGAACAAGGCAGCTGCAGGCACACCCAGGGCAGGAGGCTCCACTGAGGCGGGGTTTTCCTGCACCTTCCAGGGCAGGGACACTCACGCCCCAAACACAGTTTGTATTTTCTCAGCCACTCTCTTGTCAACACTGTGGACATAACTACGTTTCTCCTTTCAGATTCTATACTCTTCCTATGACACAACCTTCAGGCATCCCCCTTTAAACTAGATTGGTCATGGCACTGTGCATCCCCATGACTTCAAGCTGAAGCTGTCGTGGTGGGAACAACACACAAATGAAAAACTCCAGCTGCCAGGCGCTGCTCAGGAGCGAGACAGTGACTCCTGGAAACTGTAGTCCCTCCCAGTCCTTCTCCAGTTCCACCACGAAGGACACTTGTGCTGCCTGGGCTGTTATATGTGCTCCTCCTATGCCTCAGAGATCACAGAATATCCTGAGCAGGAACAAACCCACAAGGATCAAAGTCCAGCTCCTGGAGAAGGAGTTCCTGTGAGACATCTTCAGAGAAGTGGATGAGTCCAGAAAATGAAAACACACTCTCACAAAACAGAAAGCGAACTCCTGTTAATGCTTTGCTGAGCACATCACTCATGGTTTTATCAGCGATTTACTCTTCCTGTTGACTGACAACTGGATTAAAATGCTCATGATTAAGTGTGGCCTGGAAACGAGAGGAAAGTTTCCAGCCATCAGACAAGCAAGGTACTGGAACAGTCTACCCGTCAGAGCAAGGACCAAGTGAACCAACTGTGAGCCCAGTTTACAAAACAATCTCACAATGTGCTCTTTGGGCACTGCTCTGGCAGGGCTTCGAGGATATCTTTCCCTAGCTTTCTGAAAATCCAGGCCTATCTGCTAAGCACTGAAGTGCAAGAGCAGTCTGGAAGTGCTTCAGAGGGAACAGGGAGACAGGACTCACTTGCTGCAGTGCTGCAGGTTTGTTTTGACAATGTCGTAGTCGGTGTTGTAGAGGGGGGAGCTGTCCTTGAGCAGAGCCTTCTGAACGCTGTACACATGCACACTGGCAATTGTGGACAGCTTGGACTTCATTGCTGGGGGGAAAAGAAAAAAAGCGCTCTGTTAGCACAACCTTCAGCATGCAGAAAGACTGACAGACTGCTTGACAAGAAGACTTAAATGTAAAGAGGTCCAACCACACTTTCTGCCAACGCTCACTAACGAAGAATTCCAGGTAACAGACTCCACAACCCTGTCACGTTTTTCACTACACACTCTTGGTTCTTAAACAGCTGAATTAAGAGTGATCTCTCTGTGTTTACCCTCAAAGCATCCAGTGTTTGGGATCCAGAATATGTGTGAGTACCTCAAGCTAAGGCAGAAAGTAGCTGGGCATAGCTCTTGGCTGCTGGAACTGGGCTGTGCCACTGGGGCTGTGCCCAGCACTAGTGTCACCCCCAGCAGCCTCCTGGAATCTAAACTTTATCTCTTTTACACTACTTAAACTGCAATCCCCTTGAGACAAGGCTCGGTTTTCAGGAATTCTTTGTTCATTGCTTATATTGTTCTTTCCACAGAGTCCTGGTCTGAGGCTGAGCTTCTAGGCACTGCAAAAATACACACAGTAATCATTTCTTGGGGCCAGTCCTAGACTATGCAGCCCTACTCCCATCAAAAATCTCAGCCTCTTCCAAATATAAGTCATACCTTTGGCCTGCCTTCCAATACAAAAACCATGAGCAACCCTTTCCTCCACAGCAAAACAAAGTGTTACGCAGCACACATAACTCAACAAATATGACACAGAGTAGTTGCACTGCCTGACAATCTCCTACTCTGTGGAAAACAGCCTGAGCTAGAAATCCACTTCAGATTTCCAAAAGGGAAACAACGCAAGTCTTTCAAACAAAGTGAGATCATTAGCACAGATCCTTAAGGTCACAAATGCCACAGTGTGCTCTGAAATGCCAAAGATGTTATTTGAAAGTGATGAAGAGCCTGAAGTTGTGTTTCAAGTGCTGTGGGTAAGATTTCATCAGCAGAACCAGAGCTGGAAAGATGGTGAGACAATGGACAGTGCATGGAGCAGTGTTACAATGGGGTTATTTTCACCTTTTGCTTACAAAAGTGAGGTGAATGTCCCATGAGAATGTTTTTAACCCCCACAGGACTTGGGGCAAAGACTGCCATTGCATTGAACCAATAACCAGAATTACCAGTGTCACCATTCTTGGGGGCCTGAAGGCTCACAATTCTCCAGAGACACTACTGGGGTATTGTTGTATCCCTGCTGCCAGTGGCAGAGAGGTGGAAAAGAATCACTGANAAAAAAAAAAAAAATCAGACTCAAATCACAAGCCTTAAGTTATTCAGCTATTGGCTCAGATACTCCAAATTCTGAGAAAAAGCTGGTACAAAAAGTACCCACCTGACCCCAGGAGGCTGGCTGGGCATTTACATGCAGATGGCAAGTTCTGAGCTTTGCTCATTTTGCTGTTCCTTCAAATAAAAAGTTAAAGCCACACGATTTTCCTGATCTGCTTACCTTCGAGTTTATCCTCCCTCACTACTGCGACCTTGTGGCACTGGAAAAAACAAACACATGGCAACTTTAAAACTGGAAAAGAAGTTGTATGCAAGACTAGTATTTTCAGTTATTGAATAAGAAAGTGTAATGATTGTTATAGCACAGAACACTGTCAATGCCTTTAAACACTCATCAGCCACTAGTTTTAAAAGCTCTGTCATCCCACTTTCCAGTTGCACAGATATCCCTAAAGAAAGTCTATGACTCTGGGAGATGAGACAGAGATGAAATAAAGCCTTAACAACTGTGCAGCAGAAGAAAATACAATGAGCAGCTGCTAGAAACCTGCCCCAGGAGCCCACAGCACCCCTTGGATCGCCAGGCACTCAAACACAGCAGTCTGTAGCCCCGACATGGCACCAGAAAAGCCAAACACCATGAAAAATCAAGCATTAATTTAAAAGCCAGGAATGATTGTTTCTGGAGATGTGCTCTCTGGCCAGTCTTCAGGGTCTATACCTGCTCCAGGACATTTAAAAGGCTGTGGTTAACACAGGGAGGATCCAGAGAGACAGACTAAAAACCCCACCACTAATTCTGTGTTTAACAGACACCATGGACCTGTCTGAGTCAGGGAAAAAAAACTGTTAGATTCAGGCTATAAACATGACACTACCAGTGCAGCTTTAATTAAATACAGCCCATTATACAGGACTAATGCAATAAATAATCACCCTCTATTTCAGGCAGATTTGGAGACTGAAAGACAATATTCCATGCATGTGAACCAGTTCATTATTTAGGAGAACAAAAAAAAGGGTTCGTTGGTTTGGTTTTTTTTCCAATCTACAAATAAAAGCCAGAACACTCTGAGATTTATTATTACCAAAAGAAGACTGTGTATCACATTGTGTATAGATATTTGTGTGTTTAAAACCACTTGGTGGGATGTCAAAGCCATCTAGTGTTTGGCTCTTAAATTTGTGAGCAAAGGGGAACAGACACTGAATTTTCTCATCTTCTTTTAAAAACCCCTGGGGTATCTGCCTGAAGTTTTAGCTGATATTCCTGAAAACCTGACAAGCAGCAAGGAGGAAAAATACATGCATTAAGCAGCAATTCCTTTGCTTAATGAGCTGAAGCACTTTAAATATAAAATACTGTTACTAAATTCATGTTTCTGTTGTCTACCAGGATTTAAAAATTGCTTTAATTAGGCAGCAAAAGAGCACAAGGCAAGGAAACACAGGCAAGTGAGAGGGTAAATAAAGATTGGGAGTCTCGGGTAAATAAAGACTGGGAGTGTCGGCCCCTCACTGTAAAAAGCAGCAAGGAAAGAGCATGCAGTGCTCCAGGAGGATTCTTTGAGAGGGATTTCTATCCCACTTGCCCTTCAGGAACACTGCAGCTGAATCCACAGCATTCCGGCTACACCTACTGCCAGCAGGCAGCAGTGCAGGGCTCCCAGCAAGGCAGGGCTGCTCCAGCATTCCAAAAGAAGAGACAGAAACATCAGGGGGGACAAAAAGTCACCTTTATGTGTTTCCCTTGGTAGATCTGGTGGAAGATTCACTGCCCATGGCAGGGGGGTGGAATGAGAAGAGCTTTAAAGTCCTTCCCAATCCAAACCACCCAGTGATCTTATTTTAAAAATACACAAGCTGCTAAAACAAAGTTAAAAAATAAAATATAGTAAAACAGACACTGGATTTTCTCATCTTCTTTTAAAATCTCTAGGGTACCTGCCTGAAGTTTTAGCTGAGATTCCTGAAAACCCGACAAGCAGCAATAAGGAAAAATAAATGCATTAAGCATGAATTCCTTTGCTTAATAAGTCGACGCATTTTACATACAATGAATTTCTCTGCTGGAGAAAGAGCCAGGTCAGCTTTTGATCCCAAGATCACAAAAAAAAGCAGAAGAGACACTACAACAAAGGGCTCACAGACACCTCTGAGAAGTGAAACACTCACAACATATCCGTTCTGGGGGAGGTTTCCTGCTACTAAGTAGGTGACATGAAGCTGAGCTCCTGAGTTCTCCTTCCGTTTCCTCTCCACATAATCATAGAGCATTCTGCACAAAAGAAACCAGTGTTAACCACTAGAGGAGAAAGAGCCTGCAGCCACCCTTCCGTGGGGCTGACATGAGAAACAGAGAGGAAAGCCAGCCTGATATGCAAACTTGTCACAAAAGCCCAGTTATTTTCCCCAAGATTATTTTAATCTTCCTGAGATTTTCTCCTCTGCCACTGTGGAGAATCCCAGTCCAACAGCTATAGAAACCAAAGGGCAAACACATTTAACAGCTGATCTCACAGCCTCTGGGCAGCTTGTTCTAAAGTCTTCCCTCCAGAAGAGCATTTCTGAAACCCCTGAGAGAGGAACTGGTGACTTTTTGGTACACCATCAGGTGTAAATGTACCATCCCATCACATCCATGGGTGGGGTGATCTGGAATAGGAGGGAAGAGTATGACTGGGATCGAGCTGAGCCTCGAGCTTTCAGCTCCCACTCACACCACTGATCTATGATGAGGTTACACTAATTTTGTTCTTCAATTTTCATTCTACACATTGCAGAGGCTATAAATTTGGGGAACTGATTTCCCATCTGTCACACACTGCCCAGCAAGCCTGGCAGACAGTCAGGCACATGGAGTAACACAACTGACTGTGCCTGAGAAGACAGGCAGGGTTTTAAAATATTTCCAGAGGAATCATTTTAATATGCTCACCACGATGATGGAAACAGGAATTAACAGGAATTAACGAGGCTCTGGGGGGTGCAGTGACACCTACTGTTTAGCCTGGTTGACGTGGACTCCCAGGGTGTAGCTCAGCCATTTGTACGTCACCTGGAACAAGGAAAAACCCAACAAACCCCTTTAATGCAAACCCCTCAACCTCTCAGTTTGTCAAATCTCCCAGCTTTGGCCTGTTGGTCAATCAAGTTCTTTAGACACCCCCCTCCCTTCCAAGAAACCCACGGCAAAAGTGAGAGCACATGGACACCTGTGCTTCAGTGAGTATACTGAATTCCTGAGAACTGTTCCAATGGTGTGGTGGGGAATTTCTGCCTCCCTCTCTTGTCCCTGGGACAGAGGGATCCCCAGCTGCACCAGTGTGCCAAACATTAGAATCTTAGGGCTGGAATCCCAGCCCTGCTGTGCCTTGCTGTGTCATTTTGACCAGGTGCACCTTTTACATCTGTATCTCCTCCCGCTCTGCCCTTTTAAACCAAGCCCCAGGCCCTGGGCTGACAACACAACAATTAAATTGTTGTTTGTCTAGATTTTTCTTGGAATAAGCTACAAAGCCAAAGGCAGCTCATGTTCACACAACCGCTTTGACAGACAAGCTGCACCAACTTTGCTGCGCCATTTTCTAGGCAAAACCCATTTATTTTATTTTAGTTTATTTATTTATCTTTCCGAATAAATTTTTGAAATAAAATTTGAAAGGAACACACCCGCGTGGAATATCATCAGCTTTCTGACCTGCCTTCAAAAGAATTAAGGAAAGGGGGGAGAGAGGAGGAAGAACAGGGGGAGAGGACGAAGAGAGGAGAGAAGGGAGAGGGAGCGGGAGAGGGAGAGGAAAAAAAGATGGAGGAAAAAAGGAGGAGAAAAAGGGAAGGAAAGAAAGAAAAGAAGGGAGAAGGACGGTAAAGAGGGGAGAAGGAGGAGGAAAGCAGAGATGAAAGAGGAAGGAGGGGAGCAGGAAAGGGAGGGAGAGAAGGAAAGGGGAAGCGGAGAGAAGGAAAGGGGAAGGAGAAANCCGCGCGACACTGCGCCGCCCGCGCGCCGCCGCCATGGCAACCGCGCCAACGGCAACGGCGGCCGCGAGGGGACACGGGGCGCGGCAGCGCGAGCGGCACGGGACAGCGCGGGCTGCGCCCCGCGCCTCGGGGCTCTTGTCCCACCTCATCCATCCCGTCAGAATTCAGTCGTTCGGGAACGTCTCTTCCGCACGCTCCGGCACTCCCGGAGCCGCTCCTCCCCGCTGGACTGCACTCCCAGCACGAGTCTGATGGGTGAAATGCCCCCGGGAACAAGGACTGGGCACGGTGGTGCTGGGTGGGCCGTGTGTCCCCGGCTCCCCCCGAAACCTGCCCTGTCGGCCTGCTCCTGATCCTTATCCACCAACTCTCCACCCTTCCATCGCCCCTTGGACTCCATGAAAAGAAAAATAGAAATAGAAATAGAAATAGAAATAGAAATAGAAATAATAGAAATAGAAATAGATAGGATAGGATAGGATAGGATAGAATAGAATAGAATAGAATAGAATAGAATAGAATAGAATAGAATAGAATAGAATAGAATAGAATAGAATAGAATAGAATGCTGATTAGTAGATCTGGGGAAAACCAACCCGTAACAAAGCTGATAACTGGCAGCAAGAAGCAGCAATTCCAAAACAAACCCGCTCCAGTCAGGAGGGGTGTCAGCGACTCCGCAGCGGTTGGGAGCGGCCAAGCAGCAGCGACAGCTCAAAAGGCTGCGAATGCATCGGCCCCGTGTCCGGCGCGGGCAGCGCATTTCCCAGAGAATCATCGCTCCGTGTGCAATTCCCGGCCCGAGTCGGCAGGTGACAGCTGGACACCACAGTTGCCTGGTAGCCCTGCTGGGAACAGCGAGGGAGCTGTGTCCCTGCCCAGCTGTGCGGAGCAGGGCTCCAGCTGCTCCTCCCTGCCCGCTTCCAGCGCCCGACAGAGCCACGACACAGCCACGGCTGTGTGGGACAGCGCCGCGGGCTTGTGCCGGGGAAAGTATCCATGGAGTGCTGGAAGGAATCCCAGAGTCACAGGGATGGGCGAGCCCTTCAAGATCATCGAGCCCAATCATTGCTCCAGCGCTGCCAAGGCCACCACTGTCCCCAAGTGCCACATCCACACGGCTTTAAATCCCTCCAGGGATGGGGACTCACCTGGACAGCCCTTTCCATGAAGGAATTTTCCCTAATATCCAACCTAAACCTCCTCTGGCATAACCTGAGGCCATTTCCTCTAGTCCGGTTTTAGGAACAGAGATGGTCCCACTCCCCTTCAGGCCCCCTGCTCAGTCTGCGCCTCTGAAAAGAGGTGCCAGAAGGAGCTGAGCAAGCTGAAAAATGTCCAACTATCAGCAAATTTCTGTGGTTTCATTGAGCAGGGTTGCATGATCCCAGGAGAAGCTGTGCCCTTGCTCCAGCAGGCACAGGCCCCCAGGAATAATCTCTGGCTGGGAAGGGCAGCCGTGATGCCACCCCAGGGCAGCCACGTTCATCAGGCGTGTCCCTTGCCCTGGGCAAAGTCACCCACTCCATGAGAGCTCCAGGCGGATGCAGATCCTCACTTGAACACAACCGTTTTTTACCTGGCAAAGGTCAGGGAAGGAAATTGGACAAGTTTAATAAGTGTTAAAATAAACTCACGGTGGCCCCGTGCTGCAGTGTTTCTCCAGTGCTCACAATGGCATTACTCAGCTGGCATCGGGTTTGTTTTGCTGGTAACAGAATGATCCACATCCTCTTCCTCCTGTGTCCCAGGCACCTTCTCTCACACTCTTGTTGTATCTTTTTCTTCATTTCACTGTGGTCATTCTTGTGCTGTGACATTCCTGGCTTGACATTTAAGTCTGGTTTGTGGAAGGAGTGTACAGGTCTTTAATGCATTACTCATGTTTTTTTTAATCTTATTTTATTTTCTCTTTTCATCTTTTGTTTTTTCTTCCTTGAATTTCCTGCTTGGAGCTTTCTGGATGATTTCCTGACCTGGGCTAACGTGCCTGATAACTGTAAAATTACACTTTTCACCCTCAGGGCACAGTGTGTGTTGGTAGGCAGGCTGGCTCAAGGGTATAAATGAGTTTAAGAGGTAAGAATTCTCTAGCTGAGGATTTCTTTCCTCTTTGTTAAAGTGCCGTGGGGTCTGGATCTGGTCTCACTCACACCTCCTTTATACTCTGAGGGGGCTGCCTGGGCTAAGTTGAAACAAGAGAGGTTGAGACTGGACAGAAGTAGTTATTAGAATCACAGCAGGGTTTGGGTTGGAAGGAGCCTTAAAGATGGCCTTGTTCCACTCCCCTGCCATGGGAGAGTACATCTTCCCCTGGACCAGGTTGCTCCTGATCTCCCAGGTAAAATATTTTGAGATCTCTTGATGTGCACTTGCTTCATTCTCCGTCTTCCTCTGCTGTGCTAACTCTGAGGTCTCAGCGCCAGCTCCTCTGAGGTGTGAAAAGCAGAGTCAACAAAGCACAGTTACTTCAGAAGAGCCAAGTTTCTGAAGGACACACCGACAAGCAGGGCTGGCTCCTTGCTGTCGGAGCTGTGAACAACCCTCTGAGCAACCTCTGCCCTCAGCAGAGGCCGTGTGAAAGTGCTCTGGGGATTTGAAATCCCGGCAGTTTGGGGCTGGGCTCTACATGTGATTTGTGCTAAGGCATTTGAGTCACTTGGAGCCCCTTTAGGCTCTGAGCTCTCCCTGGATCCTTCTCCTCTCCAGATGAACACCCCCAGCTCTCCCAGCCTGACTCCAGCCCTGGAGCAGCTCTGTGGCTCCTCTGGACTCTCCAGCAGCTCCAGGTCCTTGTGCTGTTGGCCCCAGGGCTGGAGGCAGCTCTGCAGGTGGGAGCACACCTGGGCATTTCTCCGGTGCTCCCAAAGAACTGCCATCCCTCCCCTGACTGAAGTTTTCAGGGGGATCCTTCTGAAAAAGGATTCTGAAAAACAGTGCTGTGATGAGTGTTTAACCCAATTGGGGTGATTTTGGCTGGCCTGTGAAGTCGTGCTGGCTGTCCAGAGGGCAGGGTGACCTCTGGCAGGGTCTGGTCAGCAGCTGGGGACAAACTGGAGATGAAAACATCTTCAGCAGTGTTGATGAGGGACAAACAATACATCTGAGCTTCATGAGTGGAGATGTCAGCTTCTGGTGGCACGGGGAGCTCAGAGGAGCATGGAGCCTGTCACGTTGGCCCCAAGACGGGCTGAAAGGTGACGACTGCCCAGAGAAGTGCAATCAGCTCAGAAACCCTGGCTCTGACCCGCCTGCCCAGGCCAGCAAGGATCTTCCTTAAGTACTTCCTTAATGCACCCGCGGGGCACAGCCCATGGCACAGCCCGACACGTGTATTTCCTTGTTTTTCTTCCCCTTTGGCAGAGTCTTGGGAACGTGCTTCTTGGAGTCAATGAACACACTGCCTGTGGTACACATCCACCAAGATCCTCAGGGGTCTCAGCCCGAGCCATTCCCTCCCCACATCCCCAGGGAAAGGAGCATTCTGGGATAAACAGTTTGTCCTTCCTAAGAACTGCAGAGCTGGTGGTTGGTGCCACACTGAACTCCTGAATGTTCCAAATGATTAATGACATTAGTACATGCAAACAGCCCTCAAGTACAATTTCCTTGGGGGAAAAAAGGGATTTTGCTGAAAGGCTTGTGGCTGTGTGGGGAGGGGGCTGCTGTACTTGGGGGTGCCAGAGGCAGCCCAAGCTGGGCACTCCACTCTCAGCTCTGCCCCTGATGCCAGCACAGCTCTGTCACTTCTCAGTGACATCCCAGCCTTGCCAAACTCAACAGGAATTTTGTCCTGGCCTTCACTGGAGCCAAGATGTTGCCCTTTGCCTCTGCCTGTAGCTCTCAGTGAGCTGTGACAGTCCCTCTTGCCAGGCACCTGTTTCACAGCCACCACCTCTGTCCTCCCCTCCTTTTCCTGCTATTAAGCCCTGACTTGCATTAGCCCTAAAGTTCCCCAAGGGAGGCTCTGCTGCCAGAAAAAATCGGGCTCTGCAATCCAAGGAACCGGTGAGCATTGCAGAGGCTCAGCTAATGTTTAAGGCACCCAGAGAAGGTACAACAGGGACAGCAAACGACTGTATTGTGGAGACAAAAATAAACCAAAACTCACTTAAAAAACATCCCAGCCCTGAGAGAAGCATAAAACGCAAGCCATCCGTGGCACCCTTCCATACGAACTTCCTCCCTGGTTGAAAAGCAGGATATGGACAGTAAATAGGGCAGTGACGCCACCAGGCCGCTCTGGCGTGTTGTTTCCGAGGGTCTCAGCCCTGTGACGGCAGACTCGCCTCGTCCTACGCAGGCAGCGCCGCCGCCAGCCAGAAAGGAAGAGCCCTTGGCTTTGATCTCCAGGCAAGAAGTGGGGGCTTGGTCATAAAAAAAAGGAAATAACTCGCTGCACACACAATGTTGGTGCAAAATATGAATCTCGACTGCCAAGGCAGACCCGGAGCAGCTCTCCTGGAGCTGGTCGAGGCGATGATCCCACGCCAGGTGGGATCCTCAGGCTGGGCTCTGCTCAATTCCTGGTGAGGTTTATGGTGGGTTTTCCCCCTTTTTTTTCTCTTTTTCATTGAGAAAGTGGCCTAACAAAGGGAAGCACCTTCTCCTTACCAATAACACAGAAGTTGACCTTGTCAGCCGACAGCTGAATTACCTGCGGCGACAAGGGGCAAATTACCGGCGAGGTGTGTTTCTGATAAAAGCAAGAGCTCAGTAACACAGTGATTGCTCTATAAAAGCAGCACATACTTTCACACGCTTAATCCGGTCGATAAACTGGAAGGGATGCAGTCTGGGAACAGTTTGTGCAGCTTTTAATGGTTGACTCATAAGCTGTTTGACCAGATTTGTCTATTTTCTACATTTGGAATAAAAAGCTGCGGTGGGAATGTTTTCTCTCTTTCCCAGTCCCAGGGTGATGAACTGCAGCTCTGACCAGTGCCTCAGCAATAGAAGAACTTTATTTACAGTCCATGACCTTGAGGTGCCAGCCCAGAATCATACAAAGTTATGGAGCTGGAAGGGAACTTAAAAGCTTATCCAGCTGCACCCCCTGCCATGGGCAGGGACAAGGGACACCTTCCACTAGACCAGGTTGCTCAAGGCCTTATCCAACCTGGCCTGGAACACTTCCAGGTTTGGAGCATCCACGACGGTCCTAATTTTACCCCAAAATCTTAATTTAACTTGCTCTGAGCAGGCCTGTGATTGCCCAGCTGCACTGGGATGTCATGTGCCCATTCCCTGCCCTCACTCCCTGCCTGTTCCTCCCACCACTGCACTGTCACCCCCTCACCCTGTCCCCCACCCCATGGTGACAGGGGCCCTCTCTCTCCTCCCTGTGCCACTCCTGCAGCCCTGGCCCTATCAGCCACCCCCAGGCCCCCAACCTCCTCCCTGTGCCTTATTCCCTGTCCCCTATCTCTAACCCCTGTTCCCTATTTCTAACCCCTGTCCCCTATCTCTAACCCCTGTCCCCATCCCCTGTCTCTAAAGCCCCACAGCAGGCTCCATTCCTGGTACCCTCCCTTTGGCCATGTCCCATATTCCCAGCTCCTGCTCCCCTCTCTCCAACCCCAAACCACC